>JAJHSJ010002755.1:0-267943 GCA_021015155.1 Magnolia officinalis | reverse complement strand
GACATAATAGCATACTGAGTCGTACTGTCAATCATTAATTCAATGATCGGGAGAGGAAATCATCTTTCAGACAAGCTTCGATCAGATCTCTAAAGGTCAATGCATACTCTGACTTGTCCGTTCTTCTTTTTCTCGGGGACAATTTTTGATATCTACTTGGGATACTTGACCTCCCTGATAAACCCAACTTTTATCAACTTACTGACTTCTTCTTCTATCAAAGGAACCAAGTCTGGATGAAATCGCTTTTGCGCTTGCTTAATCGACCTTTTTCTCTCTGGAGATATTTAATCGGTGCAATGCTACGAAAGGTTCTAAGCCTGACATCTCTACATACATCCAAGCGAAGACATCTTTATTTTCCTTGAGGATCTGAATATATTTCTTAGACTCTTGCTCAAAAAGACCGACACTGATGAATGTGTTCCTGGCACTTCTTCAGTACCCAGGTTTATCTCTCGTAAAATGTTTATTGTCGGCTGCCCCCCGTCTTCCCTGCTTCGGAGCCATTTCAGGATGTTCGACTGTTTGGGGATCCTCTTCTCATAATTGCTCAGTTGTAATCATATTCACCATCACCATCGTACTCCTTTCTTTTCTCTACCAATTACTATTTCGCCCCTGTCTATCAATCGTTGTATTATACATTTCAATGTATAACAATTCTCAGTTGGATGCCCACCAGACGATGATAGCGGCAAAAATCTCTCTCTGGTTCTTGCCATATATTCAGGGTGTTTAGGTTCTGACAACTCTATTGTGCCGTCTTTTAGCAGTTGGTTCATAATAGGAACGACATTCTCCTTGTCGAATGCAAACCCTTTATGAGAATTGAGCATCCTGGGCCTTTTTTCACTATATCTGCTTCTCGGCTGATTCCATTCTTCTGTTCGTTCCGACCTCTTTCCTTGGAGACCCTTGCATCTTTGCCTCTCTTGTTGCAATCGACGGTATTTACGGACATCCTGTTGGGTGCACTCCTAGTTGTTCATGGTGGTGAAATGCTGGCATCTGACGAAAAATATATGATTTTGGGGTAGAATGATTTACTTTAGCCTGCCGCCAAAGACGAATCTAAAAAGGCCTGGTCGACGACAGAAGTGATCCAGACCATCAGACCTTAAATCGGGCGTATCTCGCAATCCGAAATGACTTATCTGACATAAAATATATCATTTTGGGGTAGAACGAGCTACTTTATTATACCGCCAAAGATGGATCAGAAAAGGCCAGGCTGACGACAAAAGTGATCCAGACCATCGGACCTTAAATTGGGCATATCTCGCAATCCGGAATGATTTATCTGACGCAAAATATAAGATTTTGGGGTAGAAAGAGTTAATTTAGCCTATCGCCAAAGATGGATCTGAAAAGGCCTAGTTGACGACAAAAGTGATCTAGACCATCAAACCTTAAATTGGTCGTATCTAGTAATCTGGAATGAGTTATCTGACGTAAAATATATGATTTTGGGGTAGAACGAGCTACTTTAGCCTATTGCAAAGACGGATCTGAAAATGCTCGGTCGATGACAGAAGTGATCCAGACCATCGGACCTTAAATCGAAAGTATCTCACAATCCGGAATGAGTTATCTGACGTAAAATATATGATTTTGGGGTAGAACGAGCTAATTTAGCCTACCGCCAAAGATGGATTTGAAAAGGCCTGGTCGAGGACAGAAGTGATCTAGACCATCGGACCTTAAATCGGGCATATCTCGCAATCCGGAATGAGTTATCTGACGTAAAATATATGATTTGATGAGGTAGAACAAGCTACTTAGCCTATAACCTAAGATGGATCTAAAAAAGCCCGATCGACGACAGAAGTGATCCAGACCATCAGACCTTAAATCAATCATATCTCGCAATCCAGAATGAGTTATCTGATGTAAAATATATGATTTTGGTGTAGAACGAGCAACTTTAGCCTACCGCCAAAGATGGATCCAAAAAGGCCTAGTCGACGATAGAAGTGATCCGGACTATCAGACCTTAAATCAGGTGTATTTCGCAATACAGAATGAGTTATCTTACGTAAAATATATGATTTTGGGGTAGAACGAGACATTTAGTGTACCACCAAAGATGGATCTGAAAAGGCCTGGTCTACAACAGAAGTGATCCAGACCATCGAACCTTAAATCAGGCATATCACGCCATCCGGAATGAGTTATCTGACGTAAGATATATGATCTTGGGGTAAAACAAGCTACTTTAGCCTACCGCCAAAGATGGTCAGAAAAGGCCCGGTCGATAGCAGAAGAAGTGATCCAGACCATCGGACCTTAAATCGAGCATATCTTGCAATCCGAAATGAGTTATCTGACGTGAAATATATGATTTTGGGGTAGAACGAGCTACTTTAGCCTACCACCAAAGATGGATCTGAAAAGTCTCGGTCGACCGCAGAAGTGATCCAGACCATGGGACCATAAATCGGTCGTATCTCGCAATCCGGAATAAGTTATCTGATGTAAAATGTATGATTTTGGGGTAGAATGGGCTACTTTAGTATACCGCCAAAGATGGATCGGAAAAGGCCCGGTCGAAAATAGAAGTGATCCAGACCATTGGGCCTTAAATCGGGCTTATCTCGTAGTCTAGAATGAATTATCTGACGAAAAATATATGATTTTGGGGTAGAACGAGCTACTTTAGACTGAAAGTGCCCTGGTTTGTCAATTAGCGTGTGTATTGAGTCAGCTAGACTGCAGAGCCTCATAGGAAGATCAATTCAAAGTGTCTGCCTCAGCCGGATGTGTAGACAAGCTCACCACAGGTAAATCTAAGCCTTACATCCCATGTCCTAAAGCACCAGGTATTTAAACCCTTA
The DNA here is from genome assembly GCA_021015155.1 of Magnolia officinalis. NCBI lineage: Eukaryota > Viridiplantae > Streptophyta > Magnoliopsida > Magnoliales > Magnoliaceae > Magnolia > Magnolia officinalis. Next base: position 265,106 of record JAJHSJ010002755.1, on the reverse strand, counting down.
AAACAACTTAGAACATCATAGGGTTTTTAAGTTTAGAAAACTTTTTTAAAATCAGAAAATCTCTAAGTTTCTTGCTTTATCGATTTTATCGATACACAGATCGATATGATCGACCTGCGCTGTTGATGTCCTCGATGACAAATCGATTCCATCGGAATGAGGACAAAAGTGTCCAACAACCACATATATTTCTGGACGGATTTATCGATGTATCGATATTTGAATCTCGAGTCCATCGAAGGTGACTCGATAATATCGACAAGCAGATCTCCGATGCCCCTGTTTTCACTTAAGAATATCTTATGTACATCTATATATGGATGCCCTCCTTGATACCATCGAAGTTCAAATCTAGATGACATCGGAAGGCTCTCGATGATATTGGTCGTGGGCACAAAGATTTCCAGCAAAATATTTTAGGATAGTTTATCTATGATCGAGGGTCACTCGATAGATCGATATTCAAATATCGATGATATCATTACGATTTCGATGGCATCGAACAGGGACAGTAACTGTCCAGCAAGCTTAAACAAAAATCGATTTATCGATGCCTCGATACAGCTATCGATATCATCGACATTCAAATTCCGATGATATCGAAGGTCCCACGATCATTCTTGTAAACCTGAAATATTTCAATGCAAGTCTCTCTCATTTTCAAATGTCGAGGAATCGAACCTCACATCGATGAAATCAGAGTTAAAATCCGATGACATGGACACGTGTTTCTATTCCCTCGACCAGCTGGCAATAGGTTTCAAAAGCGTATGACATTTGAGTTTGTGTCATCGAGCAGACCGTCGATGTTATCAAGAGTATATGCTCGATGATATCGATCCCGCTCGATGATATCGAACTCTGTCATAAATGTGACCGTTTTATATCCGTTGGAACCTTTTGCCTATATAAAGGGACTTGTCTATTATTGCTGGCAGAGAGAAAGAAGAGAGTGCTTTTGAGTGTTTTACCTTAGATCATATACCCAAAGCCCTTTCTCTCATGGGAGTTCATCCTCCAATCCACCCTCATCATTGATATTCAATAGAGTGGATTGGGGAATGAACTTCCACATTCAAGGATCCTCCAGCTACTACCTTAATGGAAAATCATTAAGCTGAGATGCCTTGAATGCATAAATGATTGGAATCACTCATCTCCTTTATAGGAAAATATTTTGAGAGTAGGATTCCATCATTACCTTGACCCAACTCGACGCCGTATATTGGTACATCATCTGTGTTTCGGATCAAGGAAGCAGAAGATTCTTCATCAACAAAGAAGGAGATCTTCGACAACGTGCTGAATGGGACTCATCCACTTATCTGTAAGTAACTAAAGTCCAGAGGAACCTTGTGATAATTCCTTTGTAGGATTGGGTCTAAGGTGTTTCTCACCCTTGCAAGTCCTCTAGGAGGCCTTCGGTGGGAGTGTACGTAGTGGGTGTATTGTGTTAACCCTTGCTCTGTGGAGAGCATAAACAGTTAGGGTCTTGTGGAAGATCCTTGGCCAGTGTGCCTAAAAGTGGGTGCGTTGTGTTGACCCTTGCTCGTGAGAGCATAAACAGTGAGGTTCCTTGTGTGGATCCTCAGCCAGTGTGCCTAAAACTGGGTGCTGTGTGTTGAACCTTGATTAGGGAGCATAAACAATCATCCTAGGTGCAGGTTGTAAAGGTTGGAGGTGAACCTGATTTAAAACCTTAGGTTTGAGGTGAACCGCTATGAAATCTCCTTAGTGAAATCCGACACATTCAAGGGTTGAGTGCGTCTGCCGGGAGTGGAGTATACATATAGTCGAACCACTATAAAAATGATTGTATTTGTGATTGTTATTTGTCTCTTATTATTTGTGTGATTTCTTTAAAGGATCGCATATTTGATCACATTTCACACACAGTCATCACATCATAAACTCGAATTTATATCTTGTTCATTCTGCAAAGTAGTTTTATGATTGGATCCTTTACTTGGCTTGGAAGCCGTAGAGTTACTCTTGAGTAATCCTAATTTATGCTTGTTATTAGGATTAAAGTGATAGGATTTTAAATAATTCATAAAAATTTAAAATGTACTATACACCCCCTCTAGGACATATTGGCATATTCCAACTTAAACTAAAGTGGTCTTCACCGCAATTTCATAGACTACCGCCAAAGATGGATCTGAAAAGGCCCGGTCGACGACAGAAGTGATCCAGACCATCGAACCTTAAATTGTGCGTATCTCGCAATCCGGAATGAGTTATTTGACATAAAATATATAATTTTTGGGTACAACGACCTACTTTAGCCTACTGCCAAAGACAGATCTAAAAAGGCCTAGTCAACAACAAAAATGATCCAGACCATCGGACCTTAAATCGGACATATCTTGCAATCCGGAATGAGTTATCTGACGTAAAATATATAATTTGGGGTAGAACGAGCTACTTTCGCCTACCGCCAAAGACGTATATAAAAAGACCTGGTCGACGACAGAAATGATCTAGACCAATGGACTTTAAATCGGGTGTATCTCGCAATCCAGAATGAGTTCTCTGACGTAAAATATATGATTTTGGGGAAGAGCGATCAACTTTAGTGTACGCCAAAGATGGATCTGAAAAGGCCTGGTCGAGGACAGAAGTGATCCAGACAATCGGACATTAAATCGGGCGTATCTCGCAATCCGGAATGAGTTATCTGACGTAAAATATATGATGTTGGGGTAGAAGGAGCTACTTTAGCCTTCCGCCAAAGATGACTCAGAAAAGGACCGGTCAACGGCAGAAGTGATCCAGACCATCGGACCTTCAATCCAGCATATCTCGCAATCCGAAATGAATTATCTGATGTAAAATATATGATTTTAGGGTAGAACGAGATACTTTAGCGTACCGTCAAAGATGGATCTGAAAAGGCCTGGTTGATGATAGAAGTCATCCATACCATCAGACCTTAAATCGGGCATATCTCGCAATCCAGAATGAGTTATCTGACGTGAAATATATGATTTTGGGGTAAAACGAGCTACTTTAGCCTACCGCTAAAGATGGATCTGAAAAGGCCCGGTCGACGACAGAAGTGATCTAGACCATCGGACCATAAATCGGGCGTATCTTGCAATCTAGAATGAGTTATCTAACGTAAAATATATGATTTTGAGGTAGAATGAGCTACTTTAACCTACAGCCTAAGATGGATCTAAAAACACCCGGTCGACGACAGAAGTGATCCAGACCATCGGACCATAAATCGGTCGTATCTCGTAATCCGGAATGAGTTATCTGATGCAAAATATATGATTTTGGGGGTAGAACGAGCTACTTTAGTGTACCGTCAAAGATGGATCGGAAAGGACTCGGTCGACGACAGAAGTGATCCAGACCATCAGACCGTAAATCGGGCGTATCTCGCAACTAGGAATGAGTAATCTAATGAAAAATTTATGATTATGGGGTAGAACGAGCTACTTTAGCCTACCGCCAAGATGGATCTTAGAAGCCCCAGTTGATGACAGAAGTGATCTTGACCATTGGACCTTAAATCGGTCGTATCTCGCAATCCGGATGAGTTATCTGACGTAAAATATATGATTTTGAGGTAGAACGAACTACTTTAGCCTACCGCCAAAGACGGATAAAAAAAGGCTTGGTTGACGATAAAAGTTATCCAGACCATCGGACCTTAAATTGGGCGTATCTCGAAATCCAAAATTAGTTATCTGACTTAAAATATATGATTTTGGGGTAGAACAAGCTACTTTATCCTACCGCCAAAGATGGATCTGAAAAGGCCCCTTCGACGACAGAAGTGATCCAGACCATCGGACCTTAAATCGGGCGTATCTCACAATCCGGAATAAGTTATCTGATGTAAAAGATATGATTTTGGGGTGGGGTAGAACGAGCTACTTTAGCCTTCCTCCAAAGTTGTATCTAAAAATGCCTGGTCGATGACAGATGTGATCCAGACCATCAGACTTTAAATCGGGCGTATCTCGCAATCGGGAATGAGTTATCTGACGTAAAATATATGATTTTGGGGTAGAACGATCAACTTTAGCGTACCGTCGAAGATGGATCTGAAAAGGTCCGGTCGATGATAGAAGTGATCCAGACCATCGGACCTTAAATCGAGCATATCTTGCAATCTGGAATGATTTATCTGATGTAAAATATATGATTTTGGGGTAGAACGAGCTAATTTAGCCTAATGCGAAAGATGGATCAGAAAAGGCTTGGTCAATGACAGAAGTGATCCACACCATCGGACCATAAATCGGGCGTATCTCGCAATCCGGAATGAGTTAACTGACGTAAAATATATTATTTTTTGGGTAGAACGAGCTACTTTAGCCTACCGCCAAAAGATGGTTTCGAAAAGGCTCGGTTGACGACAGAAGTTGTCCAGACCAACAAACCTTAAATCGGGAGTATCTTGCAAACCAGAATGAGTTATCTGACGTAAAATATATGATTTTGGGGTAAAACGACCTACTTTAGACTTCCGCCAAAAATGGATCAGAAAAGGCCCGGTTGACGACAGAAGTGATCTAGACCATCAGACCTTAAATTGGGCGTATCTCGTAATCCGGAATGTGTTATCTGACATAAAATATATGATTTTGTGGTAGAACGAGCTACTTTAGCCTACCTCCAAAGACAGATCTGAAAAGGCTCGGTAGACAACAGAAGTGATCCAGACCATCGGACCTTAAATCAGGCATATCTCGCAATCCAGAATGAGTTATCAGACTCAAATAATATGATTTTGGGGTAGAACGAGCTACTTTAGCCTACCGCCAACGATGGATGTAAAATGGCCCAGTCGACGAAAGAAGTGATCCAGACCATCAGACCTTAAATTGGCCATATCTCGCAATCCGGAATGAGTTATCTGACGTAAACTATTTGATTTTGCGGTGGAACGAGCTACTTTAGCCTACTGCCAAAGACGGATCTTAAAAGGCCTGGTAGGCAACAGAAGTGATCTAGACCAGCGGATCTTAAATCGGACGTATCTCGCAATCCGAATGATTTATCTGATGAAAAATATATGATTTTGGGGGTAGAACGAGCAACTTTAGCTTACCACTAAAGATGGATAAAAAAAGGGTCGGTCGACGACAGAAGTGATCCAGACCATCGGACCTTAAATTGGGCGTATCTCGCAATCCCGAATGAGTTATCTAACGTAAAATATATGATTTTGGGGTAGAACTAGCTACTTTATCCTACGCAAAGATGGATCTGAAAAGGCCCGGTCGACGACAGAAGTGATCCCGACCATCGGACCTTAAATCGGGCATATCTAGCAATCCGAAATGATTTATCTGACGTAAAATATATGATTTTGGGGTATAACGAGCTACTTTAGACTTCAGCCAAAGATGGATCAGAAAAGGCCTGGTCAACGACAGAAGTGATCCAGACCATTGGACCTTAAATCGGGCGTATCTCGCAATCCGGAATTATTTATCTAAAAAAGATATGATTTTTGGGTTGAACGAGCTACTTTAGGCTACCGCCAAAGATGGAATTTAAAAAGGCCTGGTCGACGACAGTAGTGATCCACACCATCGGACCATAAATCGGGCGTATCTCGCAATCCGGAATGAGTTATCTGACGTAAAATATATGATTTTGTGGCAGAACAAGCTACTTTAGCCTACCGCCAAAGATGGTTCTAAAAAGGCCCGGTTGACGACAGAAGTTGACCTTAAACCAGGAGTATCTAGCAAACCGGAATGAGTTATCTGAAGTAAAATTTATGATTTTGGGGTAGAACGAGCTACTTTAGACTTTCGCCAAAGATGGAACAGAAAAGGCCCAGTCTACGACAGAAATGATCCAGACCATCGGACCTTAAATTAGACGTATCTCGCAATCCGGAATGAGTTATCTGATAAAATATATGATTTTGTGCTAGAACGAGCTACTTTAGCCTACCTTGAAAGACGATCTGAAAGGGCCCGTTCGACGACAGAAGTGATCCAGACCATCGAACCTTAAATCGGGCGTATCTTGCAATCTGGAATGAGTTATCTGACATAAAATATATGATTTTGGGGTAGAACGAGCTATTTTAGCCTACCGCCAAAGATGGAGGTAAAAAGGCCCAGTACGAAAGAAGTGATCCAGACCATCGGACCTTAAATCGGGCGTATCTTGCAATTCGGAATGAGTTATCTGACGTAAACTATTTGATTTTGCGGTAGAACGAGCAACTTAGCCTACCACCAAAGATGGATTCGAAAAAGCCCCGGTCGACGACTAGAGTGATCGAGAACGTCGGACCTTAAATCGGGGGTATCTTACAATCCGAAATGAGTTATCTGACGTAAATTATATGATTTTGGGTTAGAACGAGCCACTTTATAGCCTACCGCCAAAGAGGGATATGAAAAGGCCCCTTCGACGACAGAAGTGATCCAGACCATCGGACCTTAAATCGGGCGTGTCTCGCAATCCGGAATGAGTTATCTGACGTAAAATATATTATTTTGGGGTAGAACGAGCTACTTTAGCGTACCGCCAAAGATGAATCTGAAAAGGCCGGTCAACGACAGAAGTGATCTAGACCATCGGACCTTAAATCGGGTGTATCTAGTAATCGGAATGAGGTATCTGACATAAAATATATGATTTTGTGGTAGAACAAGCAACTTTAGAGAACCGTCAAAGTAGGATCTTAAAAGGCCTAGTGGATGACAGAAGTAATCCAGACCATCGGACCATAAATTGGGCATATCTCGCAATAGAACTAGTTATCTGACGTAAAATATATGATTTTGGGGTAGAACGAGCTACTTTAGCCTACCACCAAAGATGGATGAGAAAAGGCCCGGTGACGACAGAAGTGATCTAGTCCTTCGGACATAAATCGGGCGTATCTCGCTATCAGGAATGAGTTATCTGACGTAAAATATATGATTTTGGTGAAGAACAAGCTACTTTAGCGTACCTCCAAAGAAGGATCTGAAAAGGCCCGGTCGACGAAAGAAGTGATCCAGACCAACGGACCTTAAATCGGGCAGATCTCGCAATCTGGAAAGAGTTATCTGACATAAAATATATGATTTTGGGGTAGAACGACTACTTTAGCCTACCGCCAAAGACGGATCTAAAAAGGCCCGGTAGATGACAGAAGTGTTCCAGACCATCGGATCTTAAATCGGGCGTATCTCGCTATCTGAATGAGTTATCTGACGTAAAATATATGATTTTGGTGTAGAACGAGCTACTTTAGCGTACCTCCAAAGATGGTCTGAAAAGGCCCGGTCGACGAAAGAAGTGATCCAACCAACGGACCTTAAATCGGGCAGATCTCGCAATCTGGAAAGAGTTATCCGACATAAAATATATGATTTTGGGGTAGAACGAGCTACTTTATCCTACCGCCGAAGACGGATCTAAAAGGCCCGGTAGATGACAGAAGTGTCCAGACCATCGGATCTTAAATCGGGCGTATCTCACAATCTGAATGAGTTATCAGACTTAAAATATATGATTTTGGGGTAGAACGAGCAACTTTGGCTACCGCCAAAGATGTATCAGAAACCTCGGTCGACGACAAGAGTGATCCAGACCATCGGACCTTAAATCGGGTGTATCTCGCAATCCGGAATGAGTTATCTGACGTAAATTATATGATTTTAAGGTAGAACGAGCCACTTTATCCTACCGCCAAAGACGGATATGAAAAGGCCCGGTCGACGACAGAAGTGATCCACACCATAAGGACTTAAACAGGCGTATCTCGCAATCGAAATGAATTATCTGATGTAAAATATATGATTTTGGGGTAGAACGAGCAACTTTAGCTACCGCCAAAGATGCATCAGAAAAACCCCAGTCGATGACAGGAGTGATCTAGACCATCGAACCTAAAATCGGGCGTATCTCGCAATCCGGAATGAGTTATCTGACATAAAATATATGATTTTTTTGGTATAACGAGCTACTTTAGCCTACCTCCAAAGATGGATCTGAAAAGGCCCGTCGACGACAGAAGTGATCCAGGACATCGGACCTTAATCGGGCGTATCTCGCAATCCAGAATGAGTTATCTACGTAAAATATATGATTTTGGGGCAGAAGAACAGCTACTTTAGCGTCGCCAAATATGGATATGAAATGACACGGTTGACGACAGAAGTGATCCAGGACCATCGGACCTTAAATCGGGCGTGTCTCGCTTTCCGGAATGAGTTTATTGACGTAAAATATATGATTTTGGGGTGGAACGAGCTACTTTAGGCAGACCGCCAAAGTTGGATCAGAAAAGGCTCAGTCGACGACAGAAGTGATCCAGATCATCGGACCTTAAATCGGCGTATGTCGATATCCGAATGAGTTATCTGAGGTAAAATATATGATTTGGGGGTTAGAACTAGCTACTTTAGCCTATCGCCAAAGATGGATTTAAAAAGGCCCGGTCGAAACAGAACTTATCCGGGCCATCGAACCTTAAATCGGTCATATCTCGCAATCCGGAATGAGTTTTCTGACGTAAAATATATGATTTTGCGGTAGAACGAGCTACTTTAGCCTACGGCCAAAGATGGATCTGAAAAGGCCCCATCGACGAAAGAAGTGATTCAGACCATCGGACCTTAAATCGTGTGTATCTCGCAATCCAGAATGAGTTATTGACATAAAATATTTTATTTTGGGGTAAAACGATCTACTTTAGTCTACCGCCAAAGATGGATTAGAAAAAGGCCCGGTCGATGACAGAAGTGATCTAGACCATCAGACCTTAAATTGGGTGTATCTCGCAATTCGGAATGAGTTATCGACGAAAATATTATGATTTTGGGGGTAGAACGATCTACTTTAGCCTACCGCCAAGATGGATCAGAAAAGGCCCGGTCGACGACAGAAGTTATCCAGACCATCGAACCTTAAATCGGACGTATCTCGCAACCTGGAATGAGTTATTTAACATAAAATATTCGATTTTGGGGTAGAAGTAGCTACTTTAGTCTACTGCCAAAGATGGATCTAAAAAGGCTCGGTCATCGACAGAAGTGATCTAGACCATTGGACCTTAAATCGAGCGTATCTTGCAATCCGGAATGAGTTATCTGACGTAAAATATTTGATTTTGTGGGTAGAACGAGCTACTTTAGCCTACTGTCAAAGACGGATCTAAAAAGGCCCGGTCGACGACAGAAGTGCTCCAGACCATCAGCTCTTAAGTCAGGTGTATCTCACAATCAGGAATGTGTTATCTGACGTAAAATGTTTGATTTTGGGGTAGAACAAGCTACTTTAGTCGACCGCCAAAGACTGATCTGAAAAATCCCAGTTGACGATAGAAGTGATCCAGACCATCGGACCTTAAATCGGGCGTATCTCGCAATCTAGAATGAGTTATCTTACGTAAAATATATGATTTTGGGGTAGAACGGGGTACTTTAGCCTACCACTAAAGATGGATGGGAGAAGGCCAGGTTGACAACAAAATTGATGCTGACTATCAGACCTTAAATCGGGTGTATCTGGCAATCTGGAATGAGTTAGCTGACGTAAAATATATGATTTTGGGGTAGAACGAGCTACTTTAGCCTACTGTTAAAGACGGATCTAAAAAGGCCCAGTCGACGACAGAAATGACTCAGACCATCCGACCTTAAATCGGGAGTATTTCGTAATCCGGAATGAGTTATCTGACGAAAAATATATGATTTTGGGGTAGAACGAGCTACTTTAGCGTACCGCAAAAGATGAATTTGAAAAGGGACGGTTGACGACAGAAGTGATCTAGACCATCGGACCTTAAATCGGGCGTATCTCGAAATCCGGAATGAGTTATTTGGCGTAAAATATATGATTTTGGGGGTAGAAGGAGCTACTTTAGACTTTCGCCAAAGATGGATCAGTAAAGGCCCGGTCGAAGACAGAAGTGATCCAAACCATCGGACCTTAAATCGGGCATATCTCGCAATCTGGAATGAGTTCTCTGACATAAAATATATGATTTTGGGGTTGAACGAGCTACTTTAGCGTACTGCGAAAGAGGGATCAGAAAAGGCCCAGTCAACGACAGAAGTGATCCAGACCATCAGACCGTAAATCGGGCTTATCTCACAATACGGAATGAGTTATCTGATGCAAAATTTATGATTTTGGGGTTAGAACGAGCTACTTTAGCCTACCGCTAAGATGGATCTGAGAAGGCCCGGTCGACTACAGAAGTTATCTAGACCGTCGGACATTAAATTCGTCGTATCTCGCAATCGAAATGAGTTATCTGACGTAAAAATTTAAAATATATGATTTGGGGTAGAACGAGGTACTTTAGCCTATCGCCAAAGATGGATCAGAAAAGGCCGGTCGACTACAGAAGTGATCCAGACCATCGGACCTTAAATCGTCGTATCTTGAAATCCGGAATTAGTTATCTGACTTAAAATATATGATTTTGGGGTAGAACGGGCTACATTATCCTATGCCAAAGATGGATCTGAAAAGGCACAGTCGACGACAGAAGTGATCCAGACCATCGGACCTTAAATCGTGCGTATCTCAAATTTGGTAATGAGTTATGACTTAAAAGTATCTAAGGAATATCATTAATATATGATTTTGGGGTTGAACGATCTACTTTAGCCTACTGCCAAAGTCGTATCTAAAAAGGCATGGTCGACGACAGAAGTGATCCAGACCATCGGACTTTAAATCGGGCGTATCCTGCCATCCAGAATGAATTATCTGACGTAAAATATATGATTTTTGGGGTAGAATGAGCAACTTTAGCGTACCGCCAAAGATGGATCTGAAAAGGTCGGGTCGACGATAGAAGTGATCCAGACCATCGGACCTTAAATCGGGCGTATCTCGTAATCCGGATGAGTTATCTGACGTAAAATATATGATTTTGGGGGTACAACGACCTACTTTAGCCTACTACCAAAGACGGATCTAAAAAGGCTTAGTCGACAACAGAAATGATCCATACCATCAGACTTTAAATCGGACATATCTCGCAATCCAGAATGAGTTATCTGACCTAAAATATATGATTTTGGAGTAGAACGATCAACTTTAGCGTACCGCCAAAGATGGATCTGAAAAGGCCCGGTCGACGACAGAAGTGATCCAGACCGTCGAACATTAAATTGGGCGTATCTCGTAATCCGGAATGAGTTATCTGACATAAAATATATGATGTTGGGGTAGAAGGAGGTACTTTAGCCTTTCGCCAAAGATGGCTCAGAAAAGGCCCGGTCAACGACAGAAGTGATCCAGACCATCGGACCTTCAATCGGGCGTATCTCGCAATCCGAAAAGAATTATCTGATGTAAAATATATGATTTTGGTGTAGAATGAGCTACTTTAGCATACCGCGAAAGATGGATCGAAAGAGGCCCGGTCGACGACAGAAGTGATCCAGACCATCGGACCTTAAATCGGGGGTATCTCGCAATCCGGAATGAGTTACCTGACGTAAAATATCTAATTTTGGGGTAGAACGAGCTACTTTACCCTAACGCCAAAGATATATCAGAAAAGGCCCGGTCGACGATAGAAGTGATCCAGACCATCGGACTTAAAATCGGGCGTATCTCGCAATCCGGAGTGAGTTATCTTTCGTGACATATATGATTTTGCGGTAGAACGAGCTACTTTAGCCTACTGCCAAAGATGGATCTGAAAAGGCTCAGTCAACGACAGAAGTGATCTAGACCATCGGACATTCAAGCGGGCGTATCTCGCAATCCGGAATAAGTTATCTGACGTAAAATATATGATTTTGAGGTAGAATGAGCTACTTTAGCTTACAGCCTAAGATGGATCTAAAAACGCCCAGTCGACGAGAGAAGTGATCCAGACCATCGGACCTTAAATCGGTCGTATCTCGAAATCTGGAATGAGTTATCTAACGTAAAATATATGATTTTCGGGTAGAATGAGCTACTTCAGCGTATCGCCAAAGATGGATCAAAAAAGGCCCAATCGACGACAGAAGTAATCTAGACCATCAGACAGTAAATCGGGTGTATCTCGCAACCCGGAATGAGTTATCTGATGCAAAATTTATGATTATAGGGTAGAACGAGCTACTTTAGCCTACCACTACGATGGATCTGAGAAGGCCCGGTCACCGACAGAAGTGATCCAGACCATTGGACCTTAAATTGGTCGTATCTCGCAATCCGGAATGAGTTATCTGATGCAAAATATATTATTTTGGGGTAGAACGAGCTACTTTAGCCTCCCACCAAAGACGGATCAGAAAAGGCTCGGTCGATGACAGAAGTGATCCAAACCATCGGACCATAAATTGGGCATATCTCGAAATCAGGAATTAGTTATCTGACTTAAAATATATGATTTTGGGGTAGAACAAGCTACTTTATCCTACCGCCAAAGATAGATCTGAAAAGGCCCCTTCACGACAGAAGTGATCCAGACCATCGGACCTTAAATCGGGTGTATCTCACAATCCGGAATGAGTTATCTGATGTAAAATATATGATTTTGGGGCAGAACATGCAACTTTAGCGTACCACCTAAGATGGATCTCAAAAGGCCCGGTCGACGACAGAAGTGATCCAGACCATCAGACCTTAAATCGGGCGTATCTCACAATCCAGAATGATTTATTTAATGTAAAATATATTATTTTGGGGATGAATGAGGTAATTTAGCCTAACGCGAAAGGTGGATCAGAAATTGGCCGGTCGATGACAGAAGTGATCCACACCATCAGACCATAAATCGGGCATATCTCGCAATCCGGAACGAGTTATCTGACGTAAAATATATGATTTAGGGGTAGAATGAGCTACTTTATCCAACCCCCAAAGATGGTTCCGAAAAGGCCCGGTTGACGACAGAAGTTGTCCAGACCATCGGACCTTAAATCAGGAGTATCTTGCAAATTGGAATGAGTTATCTGACGTAAAATATATGATTTTGAGGTAAAACGAGCTACTTTAGACTTTGGCCAAAGATGGATCAGAAAAGGCCCGGTCGACGATAGATGTGATCCAGACCATCAGACCTTAAATCGGACGTATCTCGCAATCTGGAATGAGTTATCTAACATAAAATATATGATTTTGAGGTAGAATGAGCTACTTTAGCGTACCGCCAAAGACGGATATGGAAAGGCCCGATCGACAACAGAAGTGATCCAGACCATCGAACCTTAAATCGGGCATATCTCGCAATATGGAATGAGTTATCTGACATAAAATATATGATTTTGGGGTAGAACGAGCTACTTTAGCCTACCGCCAAAGATGGATGTAAAAAGTCTCCGTCGACAAAAGAAGTGATCCAGACCATCGGACCTTAAATCGGGCGAATCTCGCAATCCGAAATGAGTTATTAGACGTAAACTATTTGATTTTACTATGGAACAAGTTACTTTAGCCTACCGCCAAAGACATATCTGAAAAGGCCCGGTAGACGACAAAAATGATCTAGACCATCGGATCTTAAATCAAGCGTATCTCACAATCCGAATGATTTATGTAACATAAAATATATGATTTTGGGGTAGAACGAGCAACTTTAGCTTCCCGCCAAAGATGGATCAGAAAAGCCCTGGTCGATGACAGGAGTGATCTAGACCATTAGACCCTAAATCGGGCATATCTCACAATCCGAAATGAGTTATCTGACATAAATTATTTGATTTTGGGGTAGAACGTGAAATAGCAGTGAAGACCGCTTGAGTTGAATAAGGAATATGTCAATATGTCCTAGAGGGGGGTGAATAGGACTTTTTAAAGTTTTTATGGCTTATTTAAAAATCCTACATCACTAATCCTATGATCATGCAATTACCAGGATTACTCAGATGTAAATCTACTGGCTTCCAAGCCTGGTAGAGGATCTAATCACAAATTGCTTAAAGAAAAGTCTAGGTCATGATGGATATGACTGTGTAGGTGTGTGAGAAGTGATCAGATATGAAAATATGAAAATATTAATGCAAATCACTCAATCAAAATAGCAATCTCAAACACAGTCATTTTGTAGTGGTTCGATGATAAGTCTATCCACTCCCGGCTGCCGCACTCAACCCTTGAGTGTACCGGATTTCACTAAGGAGGTTTCCCAGGGTTCACCTCAAACCTAAGGTTTTAAATCAGGTTTACCTTCAACCTTTACAACCTACATTGAGGCTGACTGTTTATGCTCTCACGAGCAAGGGTCAACACAACGTACCCAGTTTTAGGCACACTGGCCAAGGATCTTCCATAAGACCCTACTGGAGGTTTCTACATGGTTGACCTCTAAACCTAAGGTTTTACCCGGTTCACCTAAAATCCAAAATTTTACTGGTTCACTCCAAACCAGATGTTTATGCTCTCCACAGAGCAAGGGTCCACACAACGCACCCACCACATACACTCCCACCGGAGGCCTCCTTAAGGACTTCAAAGGTGAGAACCACTTAAGACCCAATCCTATAAAGGAATGATCACAAGTGTCCTTTGGACTCTAGATACTTATAGATAAGTTGGTGAGTCCCATTCAATGCAATGTCGAAGATCTTCTCCTCCTTGTTGATGAAGAGTCTTTTGCTCCCTTGATCCGCAACACAAGATAATATACCAATACTAGGCTTCGGGTTGGGTCAATGTGAAGATGGAATCCTACTCTCTAAAGGTGTTCCTATAAGGAATGTAGAGCGATTCCAATCTTATGCATTCAAGGCATCCCAGCTTAATGATTTGCTATTAAGGTAGTAGCTGGAGGATCCTTGAATGCGGAAGTTCATTCCCCAATCCACTTGATTGAATGTCAATGGTGAGGGTGGATTGGAGGATGAACTCCCTTGAGAGAAAGGGCTTTAGATATAAGATATAAGTTGAAACACTCAAAAGCTCTCTCTTCTTTCTCTCACAGCAATAAAAGACAAGTCCTTTATATATAGGAAAAAAGTTCCAACGGATATAAAACGGTAACATTTATGATAGAGTTCGATATCATCGAGCAGGTTCAATATCATCGAGCGTATACTCTAGATAGCATCGATGGTCTGCTCGATGACTCGGACTCAATGTCATACGCTTTTGAAACTCTTTGGCAATTGGTCGATGAATCGAAACTATTGTCGATGTCATCGGATTTCGAACTCCGATTCCATCGATGACAGGTTCGATCCATCGACACTTGAAAAATGAGAGCGACTTGACTTTGAAATATTTTAGGTTTTCATGAGTGATCGGGGAACCGTCGAGATCAGCGGAATTTGAATGTCGATGATATCGAGATCAGAGTCGATGAATCATTAAATCCAGGGAATTTAACTTTAAGCTTCCTGGATGATTTGTGTCTTTGTTCGATGCAATCGACCTGGTGTCGATATCATCGATATTTGAATATCGATTCTATTGAAGGGCCCCCGATCATAGTTAAAGAACAACCTGAAATATCTTGTGTAAGAAATGCACGCCCACTATTGATATCATCGATGGACATCCGATCTTATCGATATTTGAATTCGGATCATATCGGATAGTCATCGATATATCGAAGGAATTTGAGATTTTCATTAAAAAACAGGGGCACCAAAAATCTGCCTGTCGATCTTATCGAGCCACTCTCGATGGACTCGAGATTTGAATATCGATGATATCGATATGTGTATCGATTCATCGATAATTCGTCCAGATATGTTGTGAAGTTGCTGGACATATTTAGTGCTTATATCGATGATATTGATAGGTGTATCGATATATCGATAAATTCATCCAAATGAATATTTAGTTGCTGGACACTTTTGGTCCTCATATATATAATATCGGTAAGGTATCGAGGACATCAACAGAGCAAGTCGATCATATCAAGGGTGCTTCGATAAAATTGACATGGCGAGAAAAACTTAGAGATTTTCCTATTTTAAAGTTTTCTCACCTTAAATTCCTATGATTTCTAACTTATTTTTAAGGATTTTTCTTTACCTGGTGTTTTGGGACATGGGATGTGAGGCTATGATTTACCTATGGCAAGCTTCCACATATCTGTTTGAGGTAGACGCTTAAATTGTTCTTCCTATCGAGCTCTGTAGACAGTCTGATCCACAACTCACGTAACTTGACAAACCAGGGCACTTTCAATCTCCCCTTTTGTCAATTACGTGACAAAACTCCCAAAACACCCTAGGATGTTCTAGACAAACACACCCTAAATTGTGTGTACATGCTTTTACACAATTTTACAAATTCTAGGAAACCTATGTACACAACATATTATCTGTTCCCCCTTACTTCAAAACTCCCCCTTCCTTGATGCAGCTACTCCCCCTAACACCTGCAACAACATCTAACAGATACACAATTTTCCATACGGGGTGTTTTGAACTGTTCTCCCCCTTTTTGTCAATCATTGGCAAAGATATAGCAAGTGATATTGACTAAAGTGTGAAATACTTGTGAGAACCCATCAGGTAGACGCACAACATTGATGTATAAAAGTTAACTCAATTTAATCAAACATCAATTTCAAAATTCATGAATGCATATTGGATAAGATATAACAGTTAGATAGCAGTTTTCAATCATATGCAATCCATAACTTGATAAACTAGGGGAACTCAAAACCTAATTATGGCATTAAGGATATGAATTCTACACAGCCATATTCAAAATGAAACCAAAGTTATCCAATTATCCAAAACAGACTGCCCAAGATTGATAGCAAATTAACAGTTATCCAGGTAAAAACACCAAGCCCACAAAAAATGATATTCAATTAGCACAACCAACTTCTACCGTCTTCTAGAGTCACCACGTGTGAGTAAATCAACTACTTGCTGATTTCTTTGTTGGAGAGAATCGACTTTTTCTTCAATCACGGTGAGACGTCTCTCACAATTGTGAAGTCGCTCCTCCATGCTCGCCATACCGTTCAGTAGGTGACGTTCAAGATAATGAGTTTGGCGATTTGTAATCGACTCCGGACTCAGCAATGACGTTCGGTTGGATCCCCATGGATATGACGGAGGAGCATATGGAGCAGTCAACTGTAGGGCAACACTGTTCTCAGGAAGAACTGAAGGAAGACAGAGCTGTTGTGCCACCTGAGCTGAATCACTGTCAAACCACTTCTCTGGATAGACTCTATCAGATGAGGCAGGAATACCAACATGATGAGCTAATTTACAGATGAGTACATGAAAAGCTAGTGTATCCTGATGATTTCCTTGAATGACCCGAATTAACTATTTAAGAAGAAGTGTTGGAAGGCACACCTGAACTTCCTGATATACATCATACAGCACATTTAACACAAAGGGAGACAGAGGATTACCATTCACATCACAAGGATAGAGATCGGACCCAAAAATGTCATGAAGGATTTTAAAGGTGGGTCCAACATGATTAAATGAAGGGAATTATCATCGTTCCGAGAAATAGTAGTTCCCTGACATAGTGCACGAGTTATCTCGCCCCAAACACCAATACCATTTAGATTCTGACTGGTAACAAAAATGCAAGTGACTTGCAGATCTAAAAGGTGACTCAAGGTGATAGGAGTGATGTGCTTGGAGTAAGGCAATAATTCTACTTGAATACAGGGTGGATCGTCATAAATAACATGACTTTTACTGAGGAAGTCATGGCTCACTCCAATTTAATAGGTACCACCAAGATTCAGAATATTTTGCCATCCTATTACTTCCAGAAAGAGGTCTATGCCAAAAGACTCAATGGCACTATTGAGAACCAGACGTTCAACAACAGTGGCTGGATGTCTCACCGATAGAGTGAGTTGAAGTAAATTGGGTTGTTGCGCTTTCCCTTTTGAAGACTGAGAAAGAGACTTACCTTTCCCTTTGTTCATGACTTTTCAATGTAAGAGACAAGCAAAGGGAAGGATGGTCAAAAGAAAAAAAAATGACCAAAAGCGAAGTTAGACTCTGGAGTGGAGGAAATGGAAAGATAATACCCATTTCTTATGACGCTTCTGGGATCTGTGGATGGTCCTCTGGACAAGGACACGAGCAGAAAGCAAAACAGAAAATTTTTCAGAGAAATAAGATTTTTCCGCTCGATCGCCTTTTATTGGGTGGGAGTCTTCGATTTCATCGAACTTACTTTCGATTATATCAATGATCCACATCCGATGTTATCGGCAATTTCTTCGATAGTAGTCCCGATCATGTGACTTTCCACATTCTGAAGCGATGTCGATGATATCGACCCATGATCGATTAATCGAAAATAATAGATCAATAGTCATGAAGAGGAATATTTTTCTTTTTCGACCCTTCAAGTATATCAATAGCATACTCAGTAAAATTATGTACAATTACTGTACATCAAAAAAATTATAAACATTTGCATGTTTATTTACAAAAGATTGAGGTGAGGAACCTCAAATATATCATTTGACGCTCAACAAAATTGCATCATTTCAGCAAATATCCAGATCTAGATGCATGATCTGGACTTGTCTTTCTCTGCTCAGTATTTCTAGGCATTAGTCCTTTCTATGCCTCTGATGATGTAACAGTGGTTATTTGTGCGATGACCCTTCATTACTGATTTTCCTGATTGGTTTAGGATTTCACATTCTTGTCTGTTGAATTTGACCACATGCCCATTATCACATATTTGAGAGATGCTTAACAGATTATGTGCTAGTCCTTTTATGCAGAAAGCATTCTCATTTTTTAGCAAATCAATTCCTCTTATCATTCCTTGTCCAATTACGTTGGCAGTGGCTCCATCTCCGTAGGTGACTATCCCTTTATGAAGATTTTTATAGTTGGAGAGAAGGGATTTGTCACCTGTGACATGTCTTGAGCAACCACTGTCAAGGTACCATTTGGTCTCATTGCCTGGTAGACGATCTGAATGTGTTACAAGGCAATTTGTCTTTTCCTTAATCACCCACTTTGTGACAGGAGTTTTACTTGTGGTGGATCTGTTTAACTTATCCGATTTGTCCACATGACTTAATGATTCCTTCTTCCTATCAACTAGCTCGAGTGGTGATGATTGCATATTTCTTTTGTTCAGTTCACAAACTGACTCACCATTTCTGCGACGAGCTGGGATATGTCTGATGTTACTACTAGAGGCAACAGATTTTCTAAAGGATTGTGCATCATATTAAGTTTTTGTTCTAGCTTTTCCATAACCTAATCCCTTTTTGTCCTCTCCACATTTTCCCATGCCTAACAGTTTTTCTAATTTCTCACCACTTTGGGAAAATTTGCAGTTTAGCTTAGCCATTTTTCTGAATTCTTCTAATTCAACTTAAAGTGTATGATTTCCATTTTGAAGAATCATGTTTCTCTCATTTAATGTTTTAATTTGTTTGTTTAATCTTTCAGACTTAGATTTAAGAGAAATGTTGATTCTTTCAAGTTTATCATTATCTGAATGATATTGCTACAAACCATTAATTAGATGAGTATTGATATCTAAAGTTTTGTCTAGATCTAGTTGCAGTAATTCCTTTTTATTCTCAACTATTCCAAGTCTTTTGACAATATTGACGCTATGAATGTAAAGTTGATTGTAAGCGTCTTGTAATTCATCTTGTTCTCTTTCTTCCCTTTCTTCAATTTCCACATTGTCAGATAGAAATGATTCAGTAGCTTGCTGTTCTTCCTTAGATTCAGTTGGAATGATCGAAGCAGTGGAGACCATAAGTATTTTTAAAGATTTTCGGTCTCCATCGCTCCTTGAGTCGCTTGATTTTGAATTTGACTCCTCCATATCATCCGGCGTAGCGGCCATTGCCTTGCCCTTGGTTTTTCTGTTTGGGCATTCGGTAGACAGGTGTCCATACTCGTGATAGTAGCATTGTCGTTCTTTGGTTCTTTTACCAAATTTACTTGCAGAAGGTTTATAATTCACCTTTCTTCCTTTGGAAGGCCGACCACAATTCGTTTGAAAGAATCTTCTGAATTTTTGTGCCAGTAAGGCCACTTCTTCATCTTCATCTCCCTTTTCACTTTCACTATCCTCATGAATTGTTTTCTTTGAGGTTTTTAGGACAGTGGTTTTGGATTTTTGGGGTTGTGTGAAGTGTAGTTCAAAAGTTTGTAGGGAACCTACCAGTTCTTCTACTTTCATTTCATCTATGTTCCTACACTCCTCAATTGTGGTAACCTTGGGATTAAATCGTTCCGGTAGGGATCTTAGAATTTTCCTACAAATTTTCGATACAGGAACTTTTTCTCCCAATCCACCCATGGAGTTGTAAATTATATTTAGCTTTGTGAAAAACTCCATAAATGTCTCATGCTCTTTCATTCTAAGACTTTCGAACTGTGAAGTAAGGAGTTAAAGTTTGGATCGCTTCACAGTGCTCGTGCCTTCATGGGTTGTCTCCAATAAATCCCATGGTTCCTTGGATGTCCCACACATACTTATCTGATTGAATATATCTTGGGACACGGCACAATAGATAGCATTCATAGCCTTGGCTTCATATGTCTGTCTTTCTTTGTCGAATGCTGTCCACTTTTCTTTGGATTTGGGCTTTGTGATTGTTGTGCCACTATCAAGTACAATTTGTTCAGTAAGTGGCACATATCCACTTTCAACTATATCCCAAATGTCATGATCCAAAGATCTCAGAAAGTAGTGCATCCTAGCCTTCTAGTATGCATAGTTTGAGCCGTCAAATACTGGAGGTCTAGTGACTGATGAGCCCTCTCCTTTGGCCATATTCCCAACTTCATTCAAGATCACTCTCTAGGCGGTGAAGCCCTTAAAGAGAGACCCTCTCTGATACCAATTGAAATAACGGTGAAGACCGCTTGATTGAAGAAGGAATATGTCAATATGTCCTAGAGGGGGTGAATAGGACTTTTTAAAGTTTTTATGGCTTATTTAAAAATCCTACTTCACTAATCCTATGATCATGCAATTATCAGGATTGCTCAGATGTAACTCTACTGGCTTCCAAGCCTAGTAGAGGATCCAATCACAAACTGCTTAAAGAGTTAAGAATATAAAGTCTAGTTCATGATGGATATGACTGTGTAGGTGTGTGAGAAGTGATCAGATATTCAGATATGGAAATATTAATGCAAATCACTCAATCAAAATAGCAATCTCAAACACAGTCATTTTATAGTGGTTCGACGATAAGTCTACTCCACTCCCGGCTGCCGCACTCAACCCTTGAGTGTACCGGATTTCACTAAGGAGGTTTCCCAGGGTTCACCTCAAACCTAAGGTTTTAAATCAGGTTTACCTTCAACCTTTACAACCTACACTGAGGCTGAATGTTTATACTCTCATGAGCAAGGGTCAATACAACACACCCACTTTTAGGAACACTGGCCAAGGATCTTCCATAAGACCCTACTGGAGGTTTCTACACGGTTGGCCTCTAACCCTAAGGTTTTACCCGGTTCACCTAAAATCCAGAATTTTACTGGTTCACTCCAAATCAGATGTTTATGCTCTCCACAGACCAAGGGTCCACACAACGCACCCACCACGTACACTCCCGTCGGAGGCCTCCTCGAGGACTTCAAAGGCTGAGAACCACTTAAGAACCAATCCTATAAAGGAATGATCACAAGTGTCCTCTCGACTCTAGATACTTACAGATAAGTTGGTGAGTCCCATTTAGCGCAATGTCGAAGATCTCCTCCTCCTTGTTGACGAAGAGTCTTCTGCTCCCTTGATCCGCAACACAAGATAATATACCAATACTAGGCTTCGGGTTGGGTCAAGGTGAAGATGGAATCCTACTCTCTAAAAGTTTTCTTATAAGGAATGTAGAGTGATTCCAATCTTATGCATTCAAGGCATCCCAGCTTAAAGATTTGCCATTAAGGTAATAGCTGGAGGATCCTTGAATGCAGAAGTTCATTCCCCAATCCACTTTATTGAATGTGAATGGTGAGGGTGGATTGGAGGATGAACTCCCTTGAGAGAAAGGGCTTTAGATATAAGATATAAGTTGAAACACTCAAAAGCTCTCTCTTCTTTCTCTCACAGCAATAAAAGACAAGTCCTCTATATATAGGCAAAAAGTTCCAACGGATATAAAACGGTTACATTTATTACAGAGTTCGATATCATCGAGCAGGTTCGATATCATCGAGCGTATACTCTCGATAGCATCTATGGTCTGCTCAATGACTTGGACTCAATGTCATATGCTTTTGAAACTCTTTGCCAATTGGTCGATGAATCAAAACAATTGTTGAGGTCATCAGATTTCAAACTCTGATTCCATCGATGACAGGTTCGATCCATCGACACTTGACAAATGAGAGCGACTTGACTTTGACATATTTTAGGTTTTCATGAGTGATCGGGGAACCGTCGAGATCATCAAAATTTGAATGTTGATGATATCGAGATCAGAGTCGATGCATCGATAAATCCAGCGAATTTGACTTTAAGCTTGCTGGACAATTTGTGTCTTTGTTCGATGCAATCGACCTGGTGTCGATATCATCGATATTTGAATATCGATTCTATCGAAGGCCCCCAATCATAGTTAAGGAACAACCTGAAATATCTACTGTAAGAAATGCGCGCCCACTATCGATATCATCGATGGACATCCGCTCTTATCGATATTTACATTCAGATCATATCGGACAGTAATCAATATATAGAAGGAATTTTAGATTTTCATTAAAAAACAGGGGCACCGGAAATCTGCCTGTCGATCTTATCCAGCCACTCTCGATGGACTCGAGATTTGAATATCGATGATATCGATATGTGTATCGATTCATCGATAATTCATCCAGATATGTTATGAAGTTGCTGGACATATTTAG
Organism: Magnolia officinalis; assembly: GCA_021015155.1. Classification (NCBI taxonomy): domain Eukaryota; kingdom Viridiplantae; phylum Streptophyta; class Magnoliopsida; order Magnoliales; family Magnoliaceae; genus Magnolia; species Magnolia officinalis. Next base: position 242,385 of record JAJHSJ010002755.1, on the reverse strand, counting down.
TGCTTATATCGATGATATCGATAGGTGTATCAATATATCGATAAATATGTCTAGATGAATATTTAGTTGCTGGACACTTTTAGTCCTCATATCGATAATATCGGTAAGGTATCGAGGACATCAACAGAGCAGGTCGATCATATAGAGGGTGCTTCGATAAAATCGACATGGCAAGAAAAACTTAGAGATTTTCCTATTTTAAAAAAGTTTTCTCACTTTAAAACCCTATGATTTCTAACTTGTTTTTAAGGGTTTTTCTTTACCTGGTGTATTAGGACATGGGATGTGAGACTATGATTTACCTATGGCGAGTTTCCACACATCCGGTTGAGGCAGACGCTTGAATCGTTGTTCCTATCGAGCTCTGTAGACAGTCTGACCCACAACTCGTAACTTGACAAACCAGGGCACTTTCAGAACGAGCCACTTTAGCCTACCGCCAAAAACGGATTTGAAAAGGCCTGGTCGACGACAGAAGTGATCCTGACCATCAGACCTTAAATCGGGCGTATCTCGTAATCCGGAATGAGTTATCTAATGTAAAATATATGATTTTGGGGTAGAACGAGCTACTTTATCCTACCGCCAAAGATGGATCTGAAAAGGCCCGATTGACGACATAAGTGACCCAGACCATCGGACCTTAAATCGGGCGTATCTAGCAATCCGGAATGATTTATCTGACGTAAAATATATAATTTTGGGGTAGAACGAGCTACTTTAGACTTCTGACAAAGATGGATCAGAAAAGGGCCAGTCGACGACAGAAGTGATCCAGACCATCGGACCTTAAATCGGGCGTATCGTACAGTCCGAAATTATTTATCTGATGTAAAATATATGATTTTGGGGTTGAACGAGCTAATTTAACCTAACGCGAAAGATGGATCAGAAAAGGCCTGGTCAATGACAGAAGTGATCCACACCATCGGACCATAAATCGGACATATCTTGCAGTCCGAAATTATTTATCTGAAGTAAATTATATGATTTTGGGGTAGAACGAGCTACTTTGGCCTACCGCCAAAGATGGTTCTGAAAAGGCCTGGTTGACGACAGAAGTTGTCCGGACAATCGGACCTTAAATCAGGAGTATCTCGCAAACCGGAAGAGGTTTCTAACGTAAAATTTATGATTTTGGGGTAGAACGAGCTACTTTAGACTTCCGCCAAAGATGGATCACAAAAGTCCTGGTCGACGACAGAAGTGATCCAGACCATCGGACCTTAAATCGAGCGTATCTCGCAATCCGAAATGAGTTATCTGACGTAAAATATATGATTTTGGGGTAGAATGAGCAACTTTAACATACCACCAAACATGGATTTGAAAAGGCCCGGTCGACGATAGAAGTGAACCAGACCATCGGACCTTAAATCGTGCATATCTCGCAATCCGGAATGAGTTACCTGATGTAAAATGTATAATTTTGGGGTAGAACAACTACTTTAGCCTAACGCCAAAGATGGATCAGAAAAGGCCCGGTTGACGATAGAAGTGATCCAGACCATCCGACCTTAAATCAGGCGTATCTCGCAATCTGGAATGAGTTATTGGACGTGAATATATGATTTTGGGGTAGAACGAGCTACTTTAGCCTACTGCTAAAGATGGATCTGAAAAGGTCTGGTCGATGACAGAAGTGATCTAAACCATCAGACCTTAAATTGGGCGTATCTCGCAATGCGGAATGAGTTATCTGACGTAAAATATATGATTTTGAGGTAGAATGAGCTACTTTAGCCTGAAGTCTAAGATGGACCTAAAAACGCCCGGTCGACGAGAGAAGTGATCCAGACCATCGGACCATAAATCAGTCGTATCTCATAATCCATAATGAGTTTTCTGACATAAAATATATGATTTTGGGGTAGAACGAGCGACTTTAGCGTACCGCCAAAGATGGATCAGAAAAGGCCCAGTCGACGACAGAAGTGATCCAGACCATCAGACCGTAAATTGGGCGTATCTCGTAACCCGTAATGAGTTATCTGACGCAAAATTTATGATTATGGGGTAGAACGAGATACTTTAGCCTACCGCCAAGATTGATCTGAGAAGGCCCGGTTGACGACAGAAGTGATCCTGACCATCGGACCTTAAATCGGGCGTATCTCTCAATCCGGAATGATTTATCTAATGTAAAGGTGGATCAGAAATAGCCCGGTCGATGACAAAAGTGATCCAGACCATCAGACCTTAAATCGGTCATATCTTGCAATCTGGAATGAGTTATCTGATGCAAAATATATGATTTTGTGGTAGAATGAGCTACTTTAGCCTACCGCCAAAGACGGATCAGAAAAGGCTCAGGAGACGACATAAGTGATCCAGGCCACCGGACCTTAAATTGGACGTAAATCGAAATCCAGAATTAGTTATCTGGCTTAAAATATATGATTTTGGGGTAGAACGAGCTACTTTATCCTACCGCCAAAGATGGATCTAAAAAGGCCCCTTCGACGACAGAAGTGATCCAGACCATCGGACCTTAAATCGGGCGTATCTCACAATCCAGAATGAGTTATCTGATGTAAAATATATGATTTTGGGGTAGAACGAGCTACTTTAGCCTACCACCAAAGACGTATCTAAAAAGGCCTGGTCGATGTCAGAAGTGATCCAGACCATCGGACTTTAAATGTGGCGTATCTTACAATCCGGAATGAGTTATCTAACGTAACATACATGATTTTGAGGTAGAATGAGCTACTTTAGCCTACAGCCTAAGATGGATCTAAAAACGCCCGGTCGACGACAGAAGTGATCTAGACCATCGAACCTTAAATCGGGCGTATCTCGCAATCTGGAATGAGTTATCTGACAAAATATATATGATTTTGGGGTTAAACGAGCAACTTTAGCGTACTACCAAAGATGGATCATAAAAGGCCCGGTCGACGACAGAAGTGATCCAGACCATTGGACCTTAAATATCTTTGGTTGACTGCCAAAGATGGATCACAAAAGGCCAGGTCGACAACAGAAGTGATGCACACCATCGGACCTTAAATTGGGTGTATCTCGTAATTCGAAATGAGTTATCATACGTAAAATATATGATTTTGGGGTAGAACGAGCTACCTTACCCTACCTCCAAAGATGGATCTGAAAAGGCCCAGTTGATGACAGAAGTGTTTCAGACCATCGGACCTTAAATTGGGCGATCTGGTAATCCGAAATGAGTTATCTGACATAAAATATATGGTTTGTGGTAGAATGAGCTAGTTTAGCCTACCTCAAACGACAGATCTGAAAAGGCCCGGTCGACGACAGAAGTGATCCAAACCATCAGACCTTAAATCGGTCGTATCTCACAATCTGGAATAAGTTATCTGACGTAAAATATATGATTTTAGGGTAGAACTTGCTACTTTAGCCCATCGCCAAAGATTTATCTAAAAAGGCTCGGTCGACGACGGAAGTGATCCAGACCATCGGACCTTAAATCGGTCGTCTCTCACAATCCGGAATGAGTTATGTGACGTAAAATATATGATTTTGGTGTATACCTTGCAACTTTAGCCCATCGCCAAAAATTTATCTAAAAGGCCCGGTCGACGACAGAAGTGATCCAGACCATCAGACCTTAAATCAGTCGTATCTCGCAATCCGAAATGAGTTTTCTGACATAAAATATATGATTTTTCCATAGAATGAGCTACTTTATGCTACCGCCAAAGATGGATCTGAAAAGGCCCTATTGACAACAGAAGTTATCCAGACCATAGGACCTTAAATCAGTCATATCTCGCATTTAGGAATGAGTTATCTGACGTAAAATAGTTGATTTTGAGGTAGAACGAGCAACTTTAGCCTACAACCTAAGATGGATCTGAAAAGGCCCGGTCGACAACCGAAGTGATCCTGACCATCGGACCTTAAATCGGTCGTATCTCACAATCCGGAACGAGTTATCTGACGTAAAATATTTGATTTTGGGATAGAACGAGCTACCTTAGCCTATTTACAAAGATGGATTTGAAAAGGCTCAGTCGACGACTTAAGTGATCCAAACCATCAGACCTTAAATCGAGCGTATCTCGCAATCCAGAATGAGTTATCTGACGAAAAATATATTATTTTGGGGTAGAACGAAGTACTTTAGTGTCACGCCTTAAACTCGGAAATCGGATTCATAGGAATCCCGATCGCCAAATCCGGTGCCGACAACCTCCGTAGTACCCTATTCTCGGCTCCTAGCATCCATACGCCAGATTTCGATCCTAGGATCCTACAAGGAGGATTTAGTTTTTTTTTACATTTAACTTGTAATAAGCATAACCACAAGATTACCCAATTCACAAAGTCAACATCATCATCACATATCCACTAATACAATCATTTGAGTACAATGCTGAAAGGGAAATACATAAATCAAAAATCAAGCTTTAGAAGACCGCTGCATGCTCCAAGCTCAACACTGTTGTAACCTAACACCACCTGCACGCATCTATCGTGCATAAGCTTAGTGGGTGGTGAAAGTGTGTGCACAAGGTAAGTGCCAAGAATGCAATACAATGCCATAAAGCATATAACATCGGTAATACGACAAGATCATGAATCATACGATATCAGAGTAAGCGGAAATATTGGCAATCTATAAATCCATGAATGCTATCAGCCGTACCAAGGCTATGCGATGCAAAATATAATAACCAATATACTGAGAAAGCAATATAGATCAGCTATGCAATGCGAAGACAGTAAGCCAAATACTATGTGTTGAGGATGCAAGGCAATATGCAAATCATGCTAAGTTCGTCTAGGCTATATAAGTGTTGAAACATAACAACCAAAAATGCCATATGTCGCGGATGTAATGCAATATGCGGTGCGAGTGAAATGACCAAGCTGGAGTGAAGTCGAGATGATAGTACGTAGTATCATAAGCTATGGGGTCTATCACAAAGAACTTCTATCCAAACCAGTCTCATACCTAAATTTGGATAGTCAGACTCAATGTGGTAAACTCCTGATCTCAGGTTAGTCGTGCGCCCAACCGAAATCCTTGCCATGTGAAGGTACACAATAATTAGTTGCACACCACCAGCCTGAGTGGATAGTGAATGAAATGAATGTATGAGTATGCAAATCCTACTCAATAAGTCCACGTATTAGTACGGTTCCTCTCTGGGATCATCACCAGGGTCTATTACACTCCAAACCAGATTGCCGCCCCATCGCGCGCAACAAGGTGAGTGGAAGAGACCTCACTATCCGCCTGCCAATATCGGGCCCGGCTCGTCGATAGCGGACCCATTCCTCGAGCTGGTTAGACTCAGCCTAGCATTGCCCCCTCCTCTCGAGCAGGTAAGGTCGTACTCCCTTCCAACCGACCATGACACAGTGGGAGATGCGGCCTAACCGTATGCGGCCCTCATGCGCTCATGTATCCTGTCAGTCTAAACGTTGGAGCAACCTCTGGAACCAAAAGGGTTTAAGGACTTTCACCCAGGGATATCTATAGCACCCCATGTAGAACTGATTTCTGGTGTCCCATCTGGCCATCCATGAAATACCCGTGGAGGCTACGAACCTGATGTCGCTAGGGCGTACAGTAATCATAACATACAATGCAAGATGCATGAGTCAAACAATCCAGTCATGCATCAATCTTATGCATGCCATGCTCTCATATGGGGCAACTCCACCTATCATGGAGCCCTATGAACAACCTACCCTATAGCATATGCAATGGTCAATCACATCTCATAATAAACATGCAGATGTTGCATATGGGCATGTATTATGATGCTATGCTGTCACATACTCATAATCGGTATCAATAACCGACATCAACCATCGGTCTCGATAATGTGGACATTTAACCAACATTGCCCCCAAGGAATGGCCACATAGAGCCAAACATATAATGGGTCCACGACCTCACACAAAGGCCTAATATACAACACAATGGGCCTTACTCAAGGGCCACATATAGACAACAGGTGGACCCTGCTCATGGGCCTAATACATATATCACAATGGGCCTTACCCCATAGGCCATATATGAATACGTCATAATGAGCCTTACCCATAGGCCATGAACATATCACAATGGGCTTTGCCCATGGGCCTCAAATATATGACATGTGGGCCTTACACATGGGTCTCGAATACATCAAATGGGTCATGCATCATGGGCCTAATACATGTCATAATGGGCCTCAACTACGGGTCGCATGTACATCATATAGGTCACAACAATCGGCCTTGGCAACCAAAATCGGCCTCGACAATCGAATCGGCATTCGGCCACGGCAATCAAAATCGATCGATAATCAGAATCGGCAAATCGGTCACAACCATCGGGATAGATCAATAATCAGAATTGGCAAATCGGTCACGTCGATCGAAGTCGACAATCGGTCATGACAATCGGAATCGATCGATAATCAGAATCGGCAAATCAGTCACAACCATCGGGATAGATCAATAATTAGAATCGTCAAATCGGTTACATTGATCGAAGTCGGCAATCGGTCACGACAATCGAAATCGATCGATAATCAGAATCGACAAATCGGTCACGTCAATCAGAATCGGTAATCGGTCATGACAATCAGAATCGGTAATCGGTCATGACAATCGAAATCGGCCTATACAATCGACACCGATGATCAGTTATATAAACAAGGCAGGGTCCATAGATGAACAGTCGATCAACCATAATATAAGGATCGGCCCTCGGCCATGGTTATATCAAATTTGATAGTGCGAAACCATCCATCTATGGCGAATGGGGCCCACTGATTAGGGTTAATCCACAAGAGAATGATGAGAATGGGACTAATAAGGCCTAAGGGAAGGTCACAATATGGACATTCAACCACCATTGCCCATCAATGTGGTCATTTAACCAGCATTTCCCAACGAGTGGCCCACATAGAGCCATACATATAGTGGGCTGATGGCCCCACATAAGGGCCTAACATACATCGCCATGGGCCTCACTCATGAACCACATATGCATTACATTGGGCCACACCCATGAGCCTCAAATACATCACAATGGGCCTCGCTCATGGGCCTCGAGTACATCACAATGGGCCTCGCCCATGGGCTTCAAATACACAATAGGTGAGCCCTACACATGGGCCTCATGCACATCAAGTGGGTTACATCAATCGGCCGCACTAATGGGCCTCATACACATTAAGTGGGCGGCATCCACGGGCGGCACCACATGCCAAAGATAAATCATATCAAAAGATCATCTGGACCGCACTCTAAATCACGGCGGAGATGATGGTTGGAAGATCATTGAACCATACCACAATTAGTAATAATGATAATGATCTCTACCATTAAAATCCTATAGGGCTCACTACTAGGGGTGTACACAAACCCGGCTAGCTCGGTTAGCTCGTTCGACTTGGCCCGAAAAAGCCCGACTCGGAACTGAGTTCGGTTCAGGACGGGCCAAGTTTCTAGGCCCGAAAGTGAGTTCAGGCCGAGTTCAGATACCTCCCAGTTCGGCCCGACTCGGTCCGAAATCCGACTCGGCCCGGTCCGACCCGTGTATGACTGTATTTAATTTGTATAAAATGTTTTATTTTATGCTTTGTCAAATGTATGTAAATGTATGTAAATGTCCTGACTAGTTAGATTTTTTGTAGAGTTTATAGTTCAACTATCTAAAGCGTTGATCGAGGGCCTTGTAATGGGACACGGATTACCTGCTAAAGCCCTTCCCATGAACTTGCTGTAAGGTTCGAAACTGGCCCGAACTCAGGTTCGAAACTGGCCTGAACTCGAAGGTTCGAAACTGGTCCGAACTCGACCCGAACTCGCACCGGGCCCGGTTCGGGCTGGAGATGTTGGCCCGGTGACCAGGCCCGGTCGGGTTCGGGCCTTGTGTGGCTGTTGAACGGGCCTGGACGGGCTGAGGCCAGTTCGACTCGGCCCGACCAGTGTACACCCCTACTCACTACAGAAAACTGTGAGAGCAGCCACACCCATCGTTAAACATTTATAGGACTCACCATGATGCATTTTTGAGATCCAACTATTCATAAGTTAACATAGAGATAGGTGAAGTGGAAACAAAAATATCAGCTTGATTGGAAACTGTTGTGGCCCTTAAAAAGTTTTGAACAGTGGATATCACTGTCCCCATTAATTTTCGATGGTGGGGTCCACTTAAACTTCATATCTGACTCATTCTTTTCTCACGCCATAAAATGATCTCTCTAAATGCTCGGATGGTATGGATCCAACACGTGCATCATGGTGGGTCCCACCGTCCAAGGTCTGGACGGTGTGGATCAAACCCACCCAGCTGCTGGCGTCATACAACAGCTATATAGCTGGTGAGCAGTAGACCAGCCAGGCAGTCTCCAAAGAGGTGGTCCCACGTAGGCCCACCATCAACTATAATATATTATATTATATTAATATATTATTATTATTATTATTGTATCCAATCCAATGTCTAGACAGTGGACAGTTGGACGGACAGTATAGATATAACATATGCGTTATGGTGGGATCCACACTCGTCGGCCACCAACTAAATGGATGGTGTGGATACACACCGTCTGGATGAACTGGGGCCACGTGCCTCCCCGTAATGACCAGTGAGCAACCAGACTCGTGAGCCGATTATGGTGGTATGGGACACTATATTCGTGCTATCGGCCTACATTGATAAGGTGATGGGGAAGTGGTGCAACGATTACGTGTAACAGCCCTGATAGCACTTTGTAGTGACCTCGAGCATACTCTGAATTTGGGATGAGGCGACGAGTTTTACCGCAATATATAGAGTATGAGCTAGGCCTGTATCTGTATAGTGATGAATCATTAAAGAGGTGATGGGGGAGTGGTGCAACGATTCCGTGTAACAGCCCTGACAGCCTCTGCAGTGACCTAGAAACACATTATCGTATGAGATTAACTAGGACTGACGACCCTATAATGGATCATGTTTGGGAATGATACAAGGGAGGTACCTTAATTTCCCAACAGTGTTGTTTGAAGTGGACTAATAACTACTCGGTAATCATGCTCATCATCGCACCGCATGTGCCTAGTAGATGTGGAGCACTGAGGGAGGTACGCATCCGCGAACGTAAGATGGTGTCGCATGAGGGTGGTTTGGCAAGGGCATTCATCATGTCATTTCATACTTGCATTTAATAAGAGTAGTTAGGATTGTTTGATTGTACTACTTTATCATTACTTCTTGACTGAATTGACAACATGTTAACCTATGCTTTATTGTTCCACTGAGTTAGCTACTCTCTCCCATGTTACGGGACGATGTTGTACACACCAACCAGACTCTATCGCAGGTATAGAGGATGCGTCGATTCAGGAGGCAGAGCCAGAATACGATGAGGACCAGGATGAGTTCTCATACATGCAGTACTCTGACGGCTATGCTTAGGCCGACTGGATCGCGAAGATTTCAGGATCTATCTTTTAGTTATATTTTTACCTTTTGATTCAGAAACAATATATGTATATGGATACTCAGTTAGTGTTCATACTCTGGAGATCACAATGGTTTTGTTTCCTTACATACCTTATATATATAGTTTCAGTCTTCCGCTTGCCTTTATACAATTGATCTAGAGTATGAATTATTGTTTTGGTATAATTTCATTCATGTTTATTGCACCTTCACAGACAACATTCAATCTTCATCATCTATGTTGCATAAGTGATGTTCTGGAACTCAAGTGTTGAGTTGCTACTCGACCCTCGAATTTCAGGGCCTTACAAAAGGCTGTCAGGACTGTTATATTGATTCGTTACACCACTCCCCCATCACCTTTTTAACGGTTCATCACTAAATTGATACAGGCCTAGTTCATACTCTATTCACTGTGACAAAACTCGTCACCTCACCGTAAATTCAGAGTATGCTCGAGGTTACTACAAAGGGCTCGTCACCAATCAGTGTAGGCCGACAACTCGAATATAGTGTCTCATACCACCATAATCGGTTCACGAGTCTGGTTGCTCAATGGACACTAAGGGGAGGCACGTGGCCCCAGTGTAGGCCGACAACTCGACCACGGTGTCCCATACCACCATGTCCGGCTCATGAGTCTTAGCGAATCAAGGTACCATGGTTAACGGGATTTCACAGGTAAATTTGGTACCCTAGGTTCAAACAGTGGCGTCCAAATATGGTGAACATACATTAGGTAGATCGGGTTACTTGACGAGCTCGGCTAGCTCAAGCGCACAACAAGTTGAACGACATGAAGTGCATAAGCACTTCGCGTGGCCAACCACTATCGTCAACCGAAGTACGACTCGGGTTCGTCGAACACATCCCACGTGGCGAATGAATCTCAGTCATGAATTCAATTCTGTTACTGATTATCTGGACTATACAATAGCCCCAATCACATTCAAGTATAGAGAATCAAAGCAGTAATGGATCAAGATTTCACTCATATAGTCAAATATCCAATATTGTCCGCTTAGGGCTGTCAGGGCTGTTGCACGGAATCGTTGCACCACTCCCCCATCACCCTTCGCAGATTTTATGGAATACAACTTAAACATGTGAAGTAATCAGAGCAAAATTAAATAAACAAGTAATTCAAACATATTAACAAGCATGTTATAAAACACAATGCAAACAGGAAATCCAATCACATACATTTCATAAACCAGTAAGTGATTAAACTAACCAACTAACATGAAGGAAATCATACACATCACTAAGGTAGTTAAGAATCCTATCTCAACACCCTTATACATTACAATTTACTAACTACTACTCAATCAGACATTTCAACAAACACTTTAGACTACATACATCAACATATATGACGTATGTTGATCACATAGGTATTAGGCCAAATCCCTTCACTAGGGAGTTGCCCCAATTATAACACGCGTGCACCCACGACGAATAATCATGGCAAGTAGGAATCCAAGTTTCATATTCATTCAGTCATTTCCACCAACACTTGGGCTACACATTTTAACATATATAGTATATATCGGTCGTGGCATGATTTAGTTCAAATCCTTTCGTCAAAGGGGGATCGCCTATACAACAATCATAAATCCATGACAATTAGCCATGGAGAGCACGAATGCGAATTCTTTACTCATTCGGTCATTTTCACAAACACTTAGAATACACTATTTTAACATACATAGTGTATATTAGCAAAAGCATGTATTAGGGCGAACCCTCTCGCCAAGTAAGTGTTATACACATATATAATATGTTCATACAACAAATAATCATGGCAAACGCATTTCCAAAATTTATACGTATACGGTACTTTCTACAAATACCTAGAATACACAAAATTCCATATTCTTCGTATTTAATCGAAACGAAAAACAGACAACACTTTGTACATGTGCAATTGCATGCAGATCATGAATCTATCATTATCTGACATTGAAAGCATTAAAAACCATAACCTATACAACTAAAGTCCGCACCTTTTGTCGTAAAATCGTAACGAATCTAATAAGTTTACTAAGCTTTCGTATTCGGCAGTTTGGTAACCTATAGAATGAAATAGGTTAGCTATTTCATAACCTACAACTATCAAAACCCCAAAACAGGTTAGGGTTACGGTTTCTTACCTAAAAATGATGCTGGAATCGCCGGGAAAGCGATTAGGAGGAAGTGGTTAAGCATGGATAGCAGCAGGGTAGAGCATCAGGGAGATCCTCCCACATCTCCCACACTTTCTCTCTCTTTTCTCTCTTCTCTGTCCTAAGTTTTCTCAAATTCGTGTGGCTGAATGAGAGGGTTTTAAGGTCCTTATATAGCCTAAAAAGTCACCAAAATGGACTTAAGGTCAAGGTATACTTAGGTTATAACCAAAGTGGGTCAATTTCAGGTCAACGGAGGACTTCTGGCAGCCCCCCTTGAGCCAAAGGTCAGACTTAAGCTCATAGACATTGGATCTAGGTTTAGTTAAGTTTTCGTTCCAATCAGATTCTCAGATCAGGCATGACGGACCAGTTTCAGTTCAACGGTCAGTGAAACTTGATCGGAGATTTCGAGTACATAGATATGTTTGGGGAAATATCCCTGATTTGAGGGTGTAATTTGACCTGATTCTGACGATCTGGTTGCCTAATACTGACCCGCAAGCGAAACATGCCAGATTTCATAAATTTGTATTTTATTTGTAATTAATTTCACATTTCTCACACTCTTCACTCCGGGCTCAAGCGAATTGCACTGGGACACTATCTGGATTTGATTTCTGAGATGGTTGTCAAGCCCAGCAAGGCGGTCCTAATTCCTTAACTTCATGTTAATCGGACTTTCGACCTGCGATCAAGATCTGATACGGAGTTTCGAGATGCTCCCGAGAGCAGCCGGGTAATAAGATTGATCCTAGATTTTAGGGTAACTTAGCGTCAATGATTCTACAAGTTTTGGGTCTTACAGATCGTATTTAAAGTGATTGGTGCTAATTTCACAGGTACTCTAGTTTAACACTGGCTAATTCTCGCCTAATTTCTAAAGGATTTAGTCCTGTATGATTTCTATCGGAGGTGGTACTTAGTCCTTTATAGTTTGTATATAAATTGATCCAAGTTATAATACATAGCTAGTTTAAGATAGTGTCTAGGGTGAAAGTACTTAGAAAAATTGAAAGAACAAGGTGGTGAAGGGTGGGATTTGTGAAGGAAATGGGTTCAAAAGCGGCTTTAGACTTTGGGATTGAGTTCTGACAGGTTAATAAGGTGTTAGGATTGACCCATTGCCTAAGGACGTATAAATCCAAGTTGGCAAAAATCCGGGATGTTACATGTAGTACCGCATTCTCGGATCCCAGCACCCATATGCCAGATTCCGAGGATTTTCAGTATGATTTTTTTTTGTAATGGGACATAACCACAAGCATAACCAAGTCACAAAACAACATCACCACATATCCACTATATCAAAAACTTTAAGTATAATGCTGAAAGGGAAATACATATGTCTAAAATCAAAACTCCAGAAGATCGTTGTACACTCCAAGCTCAACGTTGCTGCAACCTAACGCCACCTGCACGCATCTATCGTGCATAAGCTTATAGAAAGCTTAGAGGGTGGTGAAAGTGTGTGTAAGGTAAGTGTCAAGTATATAATATCAGAGTAATGCGGAAGTATGCAGGTAAGTCCATGAATGCTATCAGCTATACCAAAACTATGTAATGCAAGACATGAATGCTATCGGCCATACCAAGGCTATGCGATACGAAACATAATAAGACAATAATAGATGCTGAGGATGCAATGCAATATACAATTTCTGACGGGCCACGAATACCATCAACCTCATCTAGGCCATATAAGTGCAAAAACATAGTAACCCAAAGTGCTAAGTACTACGGATGCAATGTAATATGCGGTGCGAATGAAATGACCATACTGGAATGTGAAGTCGGGATGATAGTACGTAGTATCGCAGGCTACGGGGTCCACCACAAGGGACTTCTATCCAAACCAGTCTCATACCTAAATTTGGATAGTCCAACTCAATGTGGTAAACTCCTGATCTCCGGTTAGTCGCGCCTCCAACCGAAATCCTGGTCATGCGAAGGTACTCGTAACAAATAGTTACGCACCACCAACCCGAGTGGATAGTAAATGAATGAATGAATGGATATGTAATTCTTACTCAATAAGTCCACATATCAGTACGGTTGCTCTCTGGGAAAATCACCAGGGTCTATTACACTTCACACTGATCGCCTCCTCCTTAGCTACATAACCTTGCGAGTGGAAGAGACCTCACTATCCGCCTCGCCAGCAGTCTGTCAATACCTACTTGGCTCATTATCACCATTTACGAGCTGGTCATACTCAGCCCAGCTTATAGACCCCTCACTCGGGCAGATAAGGCCACACCCCCTCCCAACTGACTACGACACAGTGGAAGACGCCGCCTACTGGTATTCGGCACTCGGGTGCTCATGTTCCACTCGGTCTAGACGTTGGGGCACCTCCTGGCCTCGGAGATTCTGGGATTTTCACCCAAGGATATCCTAAGTGCCCGCAGTGCTAAAACCAAGTATTTCTGGTGTCCCATTTAGCCAGCCATGATGTGCCTGTAGAGGCTACGACCCTGATGTCGCTAGGGTGTACAATGATCAAGTCACATATATGCGAGATGCATGAGTCACACTATCCAGTCATGCAACAATCCTGCGCATACGGCGCGATAATGTGGGCACTCCGTCTCATAAGGAGTCCCATAAATAGCTTGCCCAATGGCGTATGCAATGATCAGTCACTACTCATATCAAGTATACATATGATGCGTATGGCATGAGTCATGGAATTATACTAAGCATGTTATAAAGTAATGAACTATCCTTACAACACAGATGGGCCTAGACATGTTATAAAGTATGGGCCTATCAATGGGCCCTAAGGAGAGTTACAATGTGGACATTTAACCAACATTGTACTTACAACGTGGGCGTCAAAGCATCATTGTTCCCAAGGCATAGCCCACCATAAAGGTCAACACATAAACCACGGTGGAATCACATTACAATGGGCCTTATGTACATCCCATTGGGCCTCGACCCATGTGCCTTCATTACATCAATTGGGCCTCATAATGTGGCCTCATATATATCAAGGTGGGCCTTAATGGATGGGCCATAACTACATCATGATGGGCCTATATATATAGGCCTTATATATATACCAAGGTGGGCCTCAATAGACGGCCAGAAATGAATCAAGATGGGCCTCATATATATACCAAGGTGAGCCTCAATGGACGGCCACAAATGAATTAAGATGGGCCTCATACATATACCAAGGTGGGCCGCAACAACAGGCCACAAATACATCAAAATGGACCTTATAAATATCAAGGTGGGCCTCAACGAATGGCCACAAGTACATCAATATATATAATATAATATATGAATCATCTCAAAAGATCAACTGGACCGCACCCCAAATAACAGTGGTAACAATGATTTTCCATCATTAAAATCCACAAGGCCCACCATAACATTTATTTTCCATCCAATCTAATTATAAGGTCACCCAGATTTAGTTGGGAGGAAAAACATATATCAAGTTAATCTAAAATTGTTGTGGTCCAAAAGGACTTCAATGATAAGCGTTCATCTCACCACTGTTTTTCTGTGGTGTGGTCCACCTAATAAATCTGCCTCATTTTTAATCTTAAGCCTAAGATGAGCTTGCCAAATGGTGGATGGTTTGGATGCAACACATGCGTCATGGCGGGGGTCCACATGAACTATGGATCTTACTCAATCTTTAACTCATGCCATGAAATGAGCTTTCAAGATGGATGGACAGTTTGGATGCAGCACATGCATCATGGTGGGGTCCATTGATGAATGGCGTGGATGCAGAGGGGGGGCCCACAGAGCTTAGTGACACCATCCTAGCAGGCTGCTGGAGTGAGGTACACCAGCCATCCCACCCAGGGACGGTGTGGGTTATAATACATGCATCAGTGGGTCCCACGTGGGGTCCACCATAATGTTTACCTTCCATCCAATCCATTCATAAAGTCACGCAGACCTGGATGCATAGGAAAAACAAATTTCATAATGATCCAAGACTTCTGGGACCCACACAGGGTCTCAATGGCAGACGGTCAGTCCCACTGTTCCCTATGATGTGGGCCACCTGAGCCATGAATATGGATGATTTTTTGGAGGGGGCCCACTTCAGGAAGGGGCCCACCGAATGCACGAAGTGGATGTTGAACGCACATCATGGTGGGGCCTACAGTGGGGCCCACGGCCCTGGCCTCTTACGCCCGCCACACACAGACGCGGTAGCGTCTTGCTGCAGCGTCAGCAGCAGCAGGCGCTGCCCATATTTTATTTTTCTTTAAACCAATCTTTCTGGGGTTTTTCGTATGCGGGGCCCACATCGGAAGAATCCACCCCATCCACTGCTTCCCATAGCTCAAGACAAGCCAAATAAGCCCAATATCCAATATATTTTGGGGTGTGGGAATATCAGGGTGTATTTTAACTGTGAAAACCGCTATTTTCTATGTTATGGCCCACTAGAAAGTTGGATTGACCCCATTTTTCGGCTCAACGCCTAAAATGGTCTGAGTAAAGGGATGGACGGTGTGGATTGAATCCAAACATCAAGGTGGGGCCTACATGAGCAACCCACCCCAAATTTTAAAACGAACTGTTGTTTTCATCACTGTCAGTTCACAGTTCACACTCAACTGACGTCCAGCGTCTAAGGACACTGGACGGTCTTAGATACAACACTTATCAAGGTGGGCCCCACCGTCAGACGTGCTGTCTAGGTGGCCCACCATATGCATGAATGTTATGGATAGAAATACATCAAGATGGGGTCCATCCAAGTGGGCCACACGGCCACATCATCACACACAAAAAAAATATGAAAAAGAGAGGGGAAGAGAGAGAGAAAGAGAGAGGGACACGTGTGATGGAGGGCTCTGCCACTATGAGGCCTCCCTTGCATTCAATCATACATCAAGTGAGTCCCAATACATGTGGGCCCACCATATCAAAGATCAACGGTGGAGATTCCTTCTCCACCCAAAATGGACGGTCTAGATGGCCCATTTTCATACAAAGAAAATAAACATCATGATGGGGTCCATGGAGAATGACCCCATCATGAGAATCAAGGTGGGCCATCGGCCACACCTAGGGTCCAAAGTGAGATCCATACCATCAATTGGTAGGCCTCACTTGGCCCATCATCAAAACATGCAAATCTAGCCTATAAAGCACCCACCGTTCGATCTTCTTGGTCCGATGGAACGCCGATCTCCTTGTTCTTCACTTTGATGGAGGGTGATGAGGTTTGAATGGCTAGGATGATGGTTTTGGGATGGGAAGTGGGTCACATACATCACACTTTTCTCTCCATGGGAAAGCTTAGACGTGCACTTTTTTGCTCTCTTTGGTTGCTTGGAAATTGTGTTGAGAAATGAGAGGGAGAGATGAGATGTAAGGAGAGAGAGTGATGGATGTGAGTGATGGGTGAGGTGATGGTGTACTTGACATGTATGGGTATGTAAGAGAGAGGGTGAGAAAGAGTTGACTTAGTGGTTGCTTGACTTGGGGAGAAAGAAAGCATTGATTGATTGATTGATTGATTTGAGTGATTGATTGATGGGACATGTTGTAGAGATTCTCTTGGGATTACAAATGAGCAGTGTTTTCTTCGAAATAAACGCCAGCCCACATCTCCCTACTAGGGTATCGGATTGGTATGCAAGACGCGGCGTCGGAACCGCGGTGACGGTGCGGTCGGAATGGTACAAGTCTCGGGTAAGCCGACTCAAATCTACAGGATATGACTTAGGATCGAGTACAAATGTCGATTATATGTCGCAAGTTGCCAGATTTCACTGGGAAGGATCACGGGAGTCGACAGAACAGTACGGACTAGGATACGGGTCTTACGTTTTCGATCAGGATCATATATCATTACTTTCTCCTTTATTTCATATGACTTCTTTTATGACAATTTTACTAGGATATGGGTATTGTCAATCATCTCTTGTAGAATACCTTTGAATACTGTAACTGTGGCAGTTTGATTGTCTCTGCAGCTAGCGATTGATTCCTCATAAGTAGTATATCGTTTTCTTCAACTGTATGTTTCTCTTAGCTCTTGAATTGTCCAAACTCTTCCTCTACTTTCTTGTCTGTAAAATCACTCATTTTCTCTATATTGGAAAATTCAAATCTTTACTTTTTGACGATCCTTCTTTTTGCTTTCTTTCGTCGGCAATATCTGCTGCTACTCTTTTAAGACTTTCAAGCAGCTGATTCATATGAAAATTGAGCAGCTTCACTTGCTCTTCTACTTTGGTAAGTTGTGACGATGCCTCGAGGGTTCTCTATTAACCGATGAATTCGTTAATTCATAAATTGATCCGTTTACTTGTTGGTGAGCGTCGCTTGATTCAGTCGAACTAACTTTTCATCTGAACGCTTTCCTCAAGATTTACTGTTGTTCACGGAAGTCACTGTTGGAAGAGTAAGGTCTTTAGTAATATGTTCATTTGGTGAAGGATGATGAACATCTTGTTGGCGGATTTTCTATTTTCTGCACACTTCGAATGTACTAATATCCGTACTCGGCAGGATGATATTCCTTGTAAAAGAATATTGAACCCTTCATTTTTCAGAGATCGCTATGTTCCGTTTTTTTTACCTCCATATGCACGAACTCTAAATATGCATGCCACGGGCCCATCTTTGATCAAATCTCAGACATCGTCATCAGCTTGATCGAATCACCATTGTCCTTGTACGCGCAGTACCTTATACCTTTTGCGCAGGTCTGCACAATCAATCATGGTTTGCGCGAGTCGGTGTAAAGGTCTCAACACACTTGTTAGTCCAATGTTACATAGGTGCATGCGACATCCTATACCATTTGCACGGCCGCACACAACCGGTTATAACTTGTGTGGATCGATGAAACACGTGAATTCCTACTCTTTACCTCATTCTTCTTTACGTATCCTTTCTTTCTATTCTTCTTTCTTCTTTCTTTCTTCTCTTTGATATGTTCTAATCTCTCAAAATCAACACATGATGGAAACTTTGAACACTTTTGTGCGTTAACACACTACCATTTGTTCTTCACTGTTTTGTTGTGTTACTAATGAAGCAGAAATTGCTTTCGATATTACTTGGCATTATCTATCTTTGATCGCAACTAATTTTGATCTTCTCTAATACTTTTTAGTGGAAGTCTATCGGATGTGAAGGAGAAAACTATATTAGTCGGGAGAAAGATCGCGGCAGTATATCTGTCATTCAGAACAGAGTGTTAGTTAATTTATTTAAATAAAATCGTACTTTATTTTCAGATATGAAGGGGAGGATGTTCCCGTTGAGAGTCGCCATTTTGGCGTCTTCACAGGCGCCAAAAAGTAATAAATATTCTCAGAATATTTTCTAAGTTACCATCGAATAATAAATCCCCAGCAGAGTCGCCATTTTGTTTCGACAAGAAAACAAATGCGTTTTATTTGGGGGATTTATTCAATGATAACAAAGAAAGAATGAGAGAACATTGATCACATTTATTTTGAGTTCATTTACATCTTGGATTCCCTTGATTCTGAAAATAAAGTACAATCAATCAAATTAGATAAAACAACCCGATGGAAATTTCGGCAGCATTTCGACGCTTGTTTCAGTCATCTCTTAGGACTTAGGAGGAATTTTTGAATTGATCAACCCATCTCGGGCTTGAAATCATTTCTGAGCATCCTTCCAGTCATTCTTCCTTGAATCCTCCTTGAAATGTGGAGCAGTCCCGTTAAACGGGCCTGAAAACTCATTCAGAATGTAAGATTACAGGGTTGCCACCATCCGATCAGCTCGAAACTTTACGTGTAGCCTTAAGACCACAAATTAGTCGTACACGTCAAATTTCAGCTCCTGAATCCTTCTAGAATTGGCCAAACTGACAGATCAGCCCCTGAAGTCCTGATTTGGGGCCCGCCTGACATCTAGATATGCTTCAAACTCGATCTCAACGCGTTAATCATAGTGGCAAAGCCGATGGACAGAGCAGATTTCCTACGAACATCATGTTGGGACCACATGTACATTGCATGTACATGAAGCACGAGTGCACAAGCCGTGCACTGAATTCCTTAAGGTCGGTCAGCGCATGCTGACCGACGTCTTCTTCTTCATTTCAAAAGAACGCAACAACGTCTTCACTGTGCATTTGGAATTTTCTTAGTGTAGCCCACTCCATATTCAAATCATCAATCTGTACCGTCCATTGTGTACATAAGGGAGATTTAACCCTTTCCAGGGTAGCATTTTGAAACCATGGAGGCAGTTGTAGAATTCTAACTGTTGAACATGAAATGGATGGCGGAGTAGACAACCTCGTGTGCCATGCTGATTTCACTCCAAAATCAGTCCTTCCTTAATGGTTTCATCCTGAAACTAATCACAGAGTGGATTTTTCATTTAACTTCCATAAGTGGGCCATCAGTCTTCACAGGGTCGACGTGCGTCGACTCTGTTCATAATAGAGGCTTCGTCTTTTCATTGTGGACCACCATCATGCAGCGAAGGACCGATTTGAGTCGTCCATCAGATAGAGGGAGAAAAACCCATCGAAACCATGTTCATCTTTAGCAACCATGCTCATTCAAATGATCATTGCATCGATCGAAAGGAGACCGTTCAGTTGTCATTGCAGCCAGATTAGCTCGGTGGGCCACATCATCAGATGACCAAGACCGGCCTTTCAAGGTTAAAATTCTGAGAGGAAGACGGTGGACGGTGTGGATTTGCCAAAAGACAGCTACAATGGACTCTGCCAACAGTACAACAGAAGGAAAATGACCTTCTTCCTCTGTTTACGCACGACCGACGATCCGATCGGTTGCGCGGGTCCGCGCAAGCAACTTCCGTTGCGCGGGTCTGCGCAAGGGAAAACTCTCATCGGATAGCATTCTATTACTTATGGCTTTATGGGAAATCTCCCATTCCTGTTGTGCAAGGCCGCGCAAGAGGTCTTCTCCAAGTCCGCTTGAAAAGTGGCGCAAAGGCCATCTACATTTCCATTGCGCAGTTGCACACCAGTAACTTCAGTTGCGCGGCTGCACGCAAGCAACTTCAGTTGCGCGGGTATGTGTAACACCTATTTCAAACTCCCTTCAAAAGTGGCGCAAGGCCATTTCTTCACTTCCGTTGCGCGGGTCCGAGCAAGCAATTTCCGTTGCGCGGGCTGGCGCAAAGACTTTCTTCTCTCCTTCTCTCACCTTACACCTTTCTCCCTTTATGGCCCACCAGCTGATCAACCTCTCAAATGAAGCAGGGGAGGGGTATTTATAAGCCCCACCACTCTTACAGAGTGGTGATCACCACCACTTATCCCTTCACATATGGACATCTTCTTCTCTTAAACCATGGTGTCCACCAAGCTCTCTCTTACATGGTGGTGTACAAACTCTCTCTATTAAAATGACACTTGTGCACCCTTTATTACCAACATACCATTTTTACTGCCTTTTACTGAAATACCTAAACTACCCCCGGACATAGAATTTTACGAAAATACCCCCGGACATGGATTTTTACTAAAATACCCAGAGCTGATTTTTACTAAAATACCCCCGGACATGAATTTTTACCAAAATACCCCCGGAGCTGATTTTTAGCAAAATACCCCTGGACATGGATTTTTACCAAAATACCCCAGAGCTAATTTTTACCAAAATACCCCCGGACATGGATTTTTACCAAAATACCCCCAGAGCTGATTTTTACCAAAATACAGAGTGCACAACCCTAGAAAAGATCTACACCATGGAATTCTCTAACCACTTCAATGGAATATTTTTTATACCTCAACAGATGCCCCCTCGATCTTTCTTTGATTGATTCCTGAAATCAAATGGAGGATCGATCTTCCTCTGCCTGAAGAATCTTGAATGAATTGCAACCGAAGGATGACTAGATGCCTGAAGAATCTTGAATGAATTGCAACCGAAGGATGACTAGATGATCATGCTTGCATGGAAAACTAGATGGTCATACTTGACCAGAAGGTCGAACGATCGCGTTCGATTAGAAGACTGGAATGATCGCGCTCGAACAGAAGATTTGAATGCCCGCATTCGAATGAAAGACTTGAATGATGGTGCTCAAATGGAAGACCGAAATGCCCCCAACCAGTAGTGTCGAGCAGATGTTTCACTAGAGGGGATAAAATTCTTTTTTCATCGAAACTTGCCACTGTAACAGCTGTAACGACTTTGTCTTTGAGCAACTTGATCAGAAAACTTTCTTTCAACACTGTTGCTACTACAGCGGTCTCTTTGATCAACTCCAGCCACTCTTTCCTTAGACTCTATGTCTAGGGTTGCTCTTTAATGCCGCTCCAGCTGCAACAACTCTTTCAATTGTTTCCTTTATTCATGATCTGCATAACCCAAGCTTTTGAATAATGGTCTTTCCTGCCAAATTAATCGAAATTAGTATCTCAAGACATTATAATTTTTTTAATTTAACTTTATCAAGTATTTATAATTATGAAATATATTGAAAGCTTCTTCTCTTCTAAGGTTGATCGTGATATTCGCTCCATCATCGCGCTTCACATTGTATTCTTTGCTCATTATATCGCACTTCTTGGATATATCATTTCCAGCTCCAAAGGTTCATCAACTGAGTCTTCCTTTTGCTGAGTCTTTTTTAGCTTGTGCTCTTTGGCATAAACTTTTCCTTAGATCTTTGTGTTAGTGCTATTATATGATACCTCTTTGGTTGTCAAATTTTGTGTGTCAAAACCTTGTCTTGGGTGTGTTCTATGTTTAAGACACCATATCAACTTATGGACTCTTCAAGCAGCTTCAAGGTACATTTCGAAGATATAAAGAAGACACAGTATTCTTGATTCAAGCAAAGGTTATTCAAGTTCAAGATACAAGCAGTGTTTGAAGGTGCGAAGCTCAAAAGCAAACTCAAGATAAATGTTGGTGTCAAGTCTTTGGACGACTCGTACTTCAGGCTTCAAGTACTAAAAGATTTATCATTCGTTGAATGAAGTAGAGTTCAATGTCCATACTTCATTATTCAGGTTTGATAGACCATAGTCATTGACCTTAGGGTAGGTCATTTTGGATACATTATACAACTGTGTTTAAACATGTTTTTGATCTACTCTTAGACTAGTCCTGGTTCTGGTTCGACCAGTCCTAGCACTGGCTCGACCTGTCTAAGAATTTCCTAGGCCAGTCTTGGACTTGTTCAATTTTATCAGATTTTCTGGTTCGCTCACGACCAGTCTTGGAGTCTGCTCGACCGGTCGTGGGATGTCCTCGACTCGAACCTCGACCAGTCGTGGAGCCTCGATTCAAACTCCAGCGACTAAATTCACTGTCACTCGACCAGTCGAGAAGGGGTCTCGACCGGTCGTGGACGACCTTCGACCAGTCGTGGACTGCCTACGACCGGTCGAACATCGATTTTCCTGATTGCGCGCAGAAATTCAAAAATCTGTTTCTCCTAAGACCAGTCGTGGGAACTCCTAGACCAGTCGAAGACGAATTTCTGTAGCTATAAATAGCACACGAATTTCAGAGTTTAATCATCGAAAAATCTATCAAAGCAAGTATATTCTAGGCTCCACTCTGAGATAAGTCGTGTTTATTTTTAAGCTAATTTGCGCTTCATTCTAATTCCTTTTGTTAGCTTTTTGCATTTGATTTTATTCTAAATTCCAATCGTATTTAAAAAGGGGAAATCGTGTATTCCTTCTTCTTGGAATTAAAATCAAATAGAGCTAGCCCTTTGTGATTTCATTTAAAATCAATTAGAACTTAGAACCTCGATAAAGTGAGTATTGGACATTGAATTATCATTATTGAATCTCTACTCTGATCGGTTCTTCCGGGCTACTGCAAAAGGATAAGATCCAGGTATTCTACAATTCCTGTAATTTCTATTTTGGTTTTGTATGAGATTTGCCAAAAAAATCTCTATGTGTATGGTTATCTGAGGAGAGCCAGAAAACTCAGATTGTGGGGTTTTTTGAATTGTGTAAGCCCAAGTGATAAAGACACAATTGTGAAGGTTTTTGGTGAACCTGTGAAAACCAGTTTTATTAGAGAACGCTAATATCCCCTGTGTGAGGATATTAGGAGTGGAGTAGCATTCTGTGTGGCTGTTTTAGAACAGTTGGTGAACACACAGGCGAACCACTATAACTTCTTGTCTTGTGGATTGAATGGTTATTTAATTCCTTATCTTTTATCATTCAGTTCTATTTTCCTTGTGGATGTGAATGTTGTAACAGTTTGAAATTTCAAGCAAGTGTGGGAATGTTGTAATAATTTAGTGATTTATTTCTGTAATTTATTTCCAGCAATTCCCTTTATTGATTCAAGCTTTAAATTCCAAAATTGTTCCAGCAAGGTTGCCCTGCCATTTTTATGGTGTATGGCTGTCCCTAGAACAAGACATTTGTAAATTCAATTTATTCAGTGCAGTTTGTATTTATTTCTTTATTCCTCTTTGATTTGAGAAATTGATACAAAGACATTTCTAGATAAAAGGTTGTCCTACCATAAACATTTGGTTTTTGGTGAAAGGTTGTCCTTAGAACAACGTTTGTATCAACCTCTCAAATTCAGTAGTTTGAGGTTGCATTTCATTTCTGCATTGCAATTTATTTAATTAGTTCATTGGCTATCATACTTTGTTTAATTCGCTATTATAAGTTTTTATTTGCATTGTCCTATTCACCCCCCCTCTAGGACATATAGCTTGGCCATTTCAAGTGGTATCAGAGCCTAATAGCTCGCTTTTATTTCTTTATATTTGGATTTATTTCCTGAGCTAACGATCTAAGCTATATATAATAATGTCAAATTTTGATAGCCTCTCAGTCACTAAGCCTCCACCATTTGATGGCTCCAACTATGCTTATTGGAAAGCCAGAATGAGGATCTTCCTCAAATCAATGGATGAGAGTGTGTGGCAAGCCACAGTGACTGAATGGAATCCTCCTGTCATGGAAGTAACTGGAGTTGATGGTTCTAAATCTATGAGAATTTCACCATACTTTCAATGGACCACACTTCAGAAAAGTGAGAGTAGTGCTAATGCTAAAGCACTAAATGCAATTACTTGCGCACTATCACTGGATGAATTCAAAAGAATCATATCCTGTGATACTGCAAAGCAAGCTTGGGATATTTTAGAAATGACACATGAGGGTACATCGATTGTCAAAAAATCTAAAGTCCAACTCCTCACAACTAAATTTGAAGAAATTCATATGGAGGAGAATGAAATGTTTATGGACTTCTATACTAGATTAAATGACATTGTAAACTCAATGTGGGGTCTTGGTGATAAAATCCCAGAAAGTAAAGTGTGTGCAAAAATACTACGCTCTCTTCCTGAACGGTTCAATTCTAAAGTAACCGCGATCCAGGAACTTCGTGACACGAACAATATGAAGGTGGAAGAACTTGTTGGGTCTCTACAAACTTATGAATTAAATTTTAAAGCTCCTAAAGGAAAATCAATTGCTTTGAAATCTTCCAAAAATACGGTAGAAAATAAATCCGATTCTGAAGATGACTTAGCTCTTATTGCAAAAAGATTTTACAAAATTTTTAAAAGTAAGAAAAGAGTTGATTTTCAAAAATCAAATGATAAAAAGAAGTTTAGATCTAAAACTCGAAAATCTTTGAAAGACAGTCAGTGTTACAACTGTCATGAGTATGGGCATCTAGCAAACAAATGTCCTAATAAGGACAAACCCAAAAAGAAGGGTATGTTGGCTACATGGGATGAATCATCTGACTCTGAAGCTTCTTCTGAATCAGAAGATTCTGAAACCGAGTCGGGCAATGAGGTAAAAGCCCTTATGACTCTAGCCAAGTTTACCTTCTCTGATCACGATGATTCTACTAGTGAAGAAAATTTGGATAATGATCATGAGAATGAAGAAGATCTTCAAGATGCTTACAATGCCTTATACAAGGAGAGTTGTAAAATTGCTGTGAAGCTTAAACTTCAGAGAGAAAAATTTTCTAAACTTAGAGATTGTTTTGACTTGCTTGTTTTAGAAAAATCTCAAATATCAGATTATTTTGAAAAATCAAAAAGTGATTTAGAATTCAAAAACTCTCTGATTGTTGATTTAAAATCTGAAATTGAGAGACTAAAGAATGAAGTGTCTTCTCTTCTGAATTCAAAGGAAACTTGGAGGTATGCCCAAGGTGATTCTAAATTAGAAAAACTCCTATCCGGTTCAAAAAAATGTGGCGATAGATCCGGGTTGGGCTATGATAAAACAATACCTCATAAACAGAAGAATTCTCCACCTAAATTTGTGAAAGGAGAATCCTCTAATTCAAAAGAGAAAAACACTTCACAAGGTTTTGTCAAAACAACAAAAAATTTCAAAAACCTAGAAGCAGCTATGTCAACTTCAAAAATCAGATGAAAAATCCTTTAGCTGAAAAAATAGTTGATTTACTCAAGGAGCTTTTAAAATCTAACTCTGTAAGTCACTCTTACAAATATAAACAAAAGAAGACCAACTATGTTCCTAAACCTAAAACTGTTATGAAATGGGTTCCTAAAGTTGACTGCTTGGTTGCTCACACTGCTTTCAAAGCAACTAGCCTTTCAAAGTGGTACCTAGACAGTGGTTGCTCCAGGCATATGACTGGTGACAAAGCTCTTTTCACCGATCTACAAGATATGACTGATGGGTCAGTCACATTTGGTGATGGTAGCAATTGCAAAATTATTGGCCAAGGTACGGTTCAACTCTATAATCTTCCCTTATTTAAGAATGTTTTATATGTTGAGGGTTTAAAACACAACTTGTTAAGCATATCTCAAATATGCGATAACAATCATAGTGTGAAGTTTTCCAATCAAGGTTGTGAGATTATAGACAAAAAGGGGTCTGTGATATTAACTGGTCTCAGAACTTCTGAAAACTGCTATATAGTGAGAAATGACAGCTCATCTAATCAATTGTGTTACATGGTCCATACCGATGAAACAGAATTATGGCATAAACGCCTTGGACATGTACACTACCGGAATTTATATAGATTGAGCAAAGAAGAACTAATAAGAGGTCTACCAAAGATTCAAAAAGTAGATAAAATATGTGGTGAATGCCAGTATGGTAAACAAACTAGGAGATCTCACAAAAAGGTGAACTCCAATACCACATCAAGACCACTCGAACTTCTCCACATGGATCTAATAGGACCAACTAGAACGGAAAGTCGAGGTGGTAAAAAATACATTCTGGTTATTGTAGATGATTATACCAGATTCACTTGGGTTTCATTTTTAAAGGACAAATCAGAAACCCTTGATGAAGTGAAAAAGATAATCAAACGGATCCAAACTGAAAAATGTTCTCAAGTGAGTAAGATCCGAAGTGATCATGGATCCGAATTTGAAAATAGCGTTTTGAGAAATTCTGTAATGATCATGGAATATCACATGAATTCTCTGCACCCAAAACTCCACAGCAAAATGGCATTGTGGAAAGAAAAAATAGAGTTCTTCAAGAAATGGGAACTGTTATGCTAAATAGCATGAAGGTTTCTAAGAATTTATGGGCTGAGGCGATTAATACTGCTTGCTATATTATTAATCGTGTTTATACTTGCAAATCAAATAATAAAACGCCCTACGAAATGTGGTTTGACAAAAAACCTACAGTCAAATATTTTCGCGTTTTTGGCAGTAAGTGTTATATTTTACGTGACCGGAAAAATTTGGGAAAATTTGATACTAAAAGTGATGAAGGATTATTCTTAGGATATTCTTTAAACAGTCGTGCATATCGTGTACTGAACAAAAGGACCGGAGTTATTCAAGAGTCAATTAATGTGGTCATAGATGATCACTTAAATACTTCGGCCCCTAGTTCAGATAATGATGAAGTTCTCATAATTGAAAAACCAGAAACTTCATCAAGTGAATCTAATCATGATGTGAGGACTGTCAAAGATCATCCAACTACACAAATCCTTGGAAATCCTCTCACTGGTGTACGCACTCGTAGACAATTAGAAGATTTTTGTAATTACGTGTGTTTCACATCTCAGATAGAACCGGTTAATGTAAAAGAAGCTCTTTCTGATGAAAACTGGATAGTTGCGATGCAGGAAGAACTTAATCAATTTGTTCGTAACGATGTCTGGTATCTTGTTCCAAGACCGAAAGATAAACATATTATTGGAACAAAATGGATTTTCAAAAATAAGTCTGATGAATTGGGAAATATTATTCGAAACAAGGCAAGACTGGTTGTGCAAGGGTACACTCAAATTGAAGGTATCGATTTTGAGGAAACTTTCGCTCCAGTTGCACGCCTTGAATCAATCAGATTATTTATATCCATTGCATGTTTTAGAAAGTTTAAGATTTATCAAATGGATGTAAAGAGTGCTTTTCTTAATGGTGATTTACATGAAGAGGTTTATGTTGAACAACCTACAGGGTTTGAAGATCCTAAGTTTTCTAATCATGTTTATCGCCTTAAGAAAGCTCTCTATGGGTTGAAACAAGCTCCCAGAGCATGGTATGAAAAATTGACTAATTTTTACTGGGTCACAATTTTCAAATGGGTAGTGTTGATAAAACACTTTATGTTAAAAAGCAGAACAATGATATTTTAATGGTTCAAATCTATGTTGATGATATAATTTATGGATCAACTTGTACTGACATGACTGTTGAGTTTGCAGATCTAATGAAATCTGAATTTGAGATGAGTATGGTCGGAGAATTAAACTATTTTCTAGGATTGCAAGTTAAACAGCAATCTGATGGAATTTTTATTTCTCAAACTAAATATGCTCTAAATTTAGTTAAGAAGTTCGGGTTTGAAAATGGTAAGAATTTTGATACTCCTATGAGTACTTCTCTAAAACTCTCAAAAGACTCTACAGGTAAAGATATAGATCCTAAACTATATCGAAGCATGATTGGTAGTTTACTGTATTTAACAGCAAGTAGACCTGATATTGCTTTTAGTGTTGGAATTTGTGCTAGATATCAGTCTAATCCTAAAGAATCTCATTTGACTGCTGTTAAACGCATTATTCGTTATGTTGCAAGTTCAGTTAATCTGGGTCTTTGGTATCCCTATGATACTAGTGTTCAATTGGCTGGGTTCTCGGATGCTGATTGGGCTGGTAATATGGATGACAGAAAGTCAACCAGTGGTGGTTGCTTTTACATTGGAAATTGCATAGTTTCTTGGTTGGCAAGAAACAGAGTTCCATTTCACTCTCAACTGCTGAGGCTGAATACATTGCTGCAGGAAATGCATGTACTCAGTTAGTCTGGATGAAACGCATGTTAAGTGATTATGGTATTGCACAAGACTCGATAGTTTTATATTGTGATAATTCAAGTGCAATTAATATTTCCAAAAATCCAATCCAGCATTCACGAACTAAGCATATTGACATTAGATTTCACTATATTCGTGAACTTGTTGAAGAAAAAGTAATTTGTTTAGAATATATTCCAACCGAGAAACAACTTGCTGACATTTTCACCAAACCACTCGATAAATGCAGGTTCAATAAATTGAAATTTGATCTCGGTATGTGTAATATAAGATGATTGATTATGCATTTTGTATATTATATTGTAAATATCTTCATAGTTTTTTATGAAATTTTTTTTAAAAATGCATGTTTTGGTCTTACACGACCAGTCGAGGATAGTCTCGACCAGTCGTGGTTCGACCGGTCGAGGACTAATCACGACCGGTCGTGTATCGCGCTGGTTCCTTTATTTGGGGGAAAAATCACTTTTTCCTCATTTCCCTCTTCTTCTCCAACGGGCTTAGCTTCGACCGGTCGTACCCATCTATGGGATTTCTCCAGGTTTGAGTATTTCTCTTGATTTTGTTGAAGAATCTTGAACATTGCTTCTTGTCTTCCTTGTTTGTGTTGATTATTTCATATTTCCTTCAAGGGTTTGGGGTTTTCTTCCTCATTTTCTGATTTGGTTGAAACCCATCTTGTTTTTCTTGAAATTTCTTCAATCTTTTCAAGAATATGGATGTTAGAGGTAAAAAGCGAACTAGTAGAGGTGCTTCTTCATCTAGGTCTAATGTTATTTCTCGCCGTCATCTTAGAGATCCTAATGATGACCCTCCACAAGTTCGTGATTTTCGTACTAAGAAGGTTATTGTTGAGAAAGCAGTTAGTATTAATCATATTGCTCAATTTAATCTTGTTCCTCTCCTTCAATCTGTTGGTTGGGTTAACATTTTGAACTGGGGAGGGCCGGCATTTCAGTCAATTGCTCAGGCCATGGTTGCATGTATTACAGACTTTTCTCTTGAGGAATTAACTTTTATTGTTACTACAAGAGAAGGGCCTTTTACTGTGGATCGTCATTTGATTTCTGGCTTAATGGATATTCCAGTAAATGATGATGGAATCCACCCTACCACATTGGGTGATAAAGTTACTGAATCTGAAAAACGTCTATTTACTAGAGCCCTTTGTAATATGGATGCACCTTGGTCTGTCAATGGTACTGTTCTCAAATCCAGGTTGCTGTTGCCCAGATACAGAGTTCTTCATCGTATTTTTACGTCTAATGTGTATCCTCGGGCTGGTAACAAAACTGAGTTGACTCTTCTGATGGTTCGTATACTGTACTCAGTCATTAGTGGTGCCAATGTTTGCTTGCCTTCGTTGATCTGTTCTTCTATTATTCAGTTTCGTTCTCAGCCAGGTCATGGTGACATTCCATTTGGATATTTGTTAAATGTCTTAGCTACTCATATGTTGGTCACTATGCCTGTTGGTGAAGCTCCTATCCAACACCTTATTTTCAACAACTCCAACCTAAACAAAATGAAGTTGAAATTGGCCGCTGGTCAAGTTGATAATGTCGAAGGTGGTGGAGCTGCTGGAGTTGGAGATGAGGATGAAGGCGATGATCTTCCTGATGAGGATATCAACATGGATGATCTTTTTGATGATATTGAGTCTGCATCTGAAGATGATCCAGATTTTGTTTCTTCTGATTTCGATGCACGTCTGAGTGCATTAGAAGAAAAGGTAGAAAATATGCATGTTGGCCATGATGCGCAATTTAAGAAAATGCATAAGTATTTGAGGCACTTACAAAAAGGCCTTCATCATATTGATGCTACCATTCCTGCTCCTTCTTCAGGGTCTGATTAAATGTTTTATAACTGAAGTTTGAACTGATTTCACTTTGGATTTCTCTTGGTACTGTTGAACTTATAACTGTGACTTTAGTTTGTAATATCTTCTCCTAACTCTTTTATGCTTATTCTCTATTTTACTTCTTGAGCTTATGGATCTTCCTTTGTCATATTTTTGACAAAAAGGGGGAGAGAAGAATGGTATATATGTTTGTGTAGTTGATGTTGTGTGTATCATTCCTTAATGGGGAGTCTTATTGAGGGGGAGTGATTCATCTCTCATATTGTGTATGGTTGTCATGTGTTGACAACTGGTTCATGATTCTCTATTGTGATTTTATTGAGTATCTTATTAAAAGTTATATATATGTTTTGTCACAAATTTGACAAAGGGGGAGATTGTTAGTGCTATTATATGATACCTCTTTGGTTGTCAAATTTTGTGTGTCAAAACTTTGTCTTGGGTGTGTTCTATGTTTAAGACACCATATCAACTTATGGACTCTTCAAGCGGCTTCAAGGTACATTTCGAAGATATAAAGAAGACACAGTATTCTTGATTCAAGCAAAGGTTATTCAAGTTCAAGATACAAGCAGTGTTTGAAGGTGTGAAGCTCAAAAGCAAACTCAAGATAAATGTTGGTGTCAAGTCTTTGGACGACTCGTACTTCAGGCTTCAAGTACTAAAAGATTTATCATTCGTTGAATGAAGTAGAGTTCAATGTCCATACTTCATTATTCAGGTTTGATAGACCATAGTCATTGACCTTAGGGTAGGTCATTTTGGATACATTATACAACTGTGTTTAAACATGTTTTTGATCTGCTCTTAGACTAGTCCTGGTTCTGGTTCGACCAGTCCTAGCACTGGCTCGACCTGTCTAAGAATTTCCTAGGCCAGTCTTGGACTTGTTCAATTTTATCGGATTTTCTGGTTCGCTCACGACCAGTCTTGGAGTCTGCTCGACCGGTCGTGGGATGTCCTCGACTCGAACCTCGACCAGTCGTGGAGCCTCGATTCAAACTCCAGCGACTAAATTCACTGTCGCTCGACCAGTCGAGAAGGGGTCTCGACCGGTCGTGGACGACCTTCGACCAGTCGTGGACTGCCTACGACCGGTCGAACATCGATTTTCCTGATTGCGCGCAGAAATTCAAAAATCTGTTTCTCCTAAGACCAGTCGTGGGAACTCCTAGACCAGTCGAAGACGAATTTCTGTAGCTATAAATAGCACACGAATTTCAGAGTTTAATTATCGAAAAATCTATCAAAGCAAGTATATTCTAGGCTCCACTCTGAGATAAGTCGTGTTTATTTTTAAGCTAATTTGCGCTTCATTCTAATTCCTTTTGTTAGCTTTTTTGCATTTGATTTTATTCTAAATTCCAATCGTATTTGAAAAGGGGAAATCGTGTATTCCTTCTTCTTGGAATTAAAATCAAATAGAGCTAGCCCTTTGTGATTTCATTTAAAATCAATTAGAACTTAGAACCTCGATAAAGTGAGTATTGGACATTGAACTATCATTATTGAATCTCTACTCTGATCGGTTCTTCCGGGCTACTGCAAAAGGATAAGATCCAGGTATTCTACAATTCCTGTAATTTCTATTTTGGTTTTGTATGAGATTTGCCAGAAAAATCTCTATGTGTATGGTTATCTGAGGAGAGCCAGAAAACTCAGATTGTGGGGTTTTTTGAATTGTGTAAGCCCAAGTGATAAAGACACAATTGTGAAGGTTTTTGGTGAACCTGTGAAAACCAGTTTTATTAGAGAACGCTAATATCCCCTGTGTGAGGATATTAGGAGTGGAGTAGCATTCTGTGTGGCTGTTTTAGAACAGTTGGTGAACACACAGGCGAACCACTATAACTTCTTGTCTTGTGGATTGAATGGTTATTTAATTCCTTATCTTTTATCATTCAGTTCTATTTTCCTTGTGGATGTGAATGTTGTAACAGTTTGAAATTTCAAGCAAGTGTGGGAATGTTGTAATAATTTAGTGATTTATTTCTGCAATTTATTTCTAGCAATTCCCTTTATTGATTCAAGCTTTAAATTCCAAAATTGTTCCAGCAAGGTTGCCCTGCCATTTTTATGGTGTATGGCTGTCCCTAGAACAAGACATTTGTAAATTCAATTTATTCAGTGCAGTTTGTATTTATTTATTTATTCCTCTTTGATTTGAGAAATTGATACAAAGACATTTCTAGATAAAAGGTTGTCCTACCATAAACATTTGGTTTTTGGTGAAAGGTTGTCCTTAGAACAACGTTTGTATCAACCTCTCAAATTCAGTAGTTTGAGGTTGCATTTCATTTCTGCATTGCAAGTTATTTATTACATTGGTCCTTTGGCATAACATAGCTTGGCCATTTCTTTGCTAATTTGATGATGATTCTGTTTGTCCTTTGTCTCCATCAGATCTGGTACTTGGAGTCTTGTGACATAATTCTCGGCATATGAATTTCTCCACCGTGCATAAGAGATTATCAGAAAGACCAAGGCATAGTTTACTTTGAAGACATAGATCCTGCCCCCTTTCCCAGTCAATGTCGCATAAAAATTTCTTTAGAAGATAATATTTCTGAAATAAATCTTGCTAATACCCCTGCAGGATAGATAATCTTTGCTGATTTGAACCTAATTCAAGAGAAACACATTTTTGCATCTTGTTTACTTAATATTTAAAATGTTCATCAGGCAATGGCATATTTGAGCATATCTAGAGTGAAATATGTATTTGCTGCATTTTTGTAACGCCCTGAAAATTGGGGGTCAAGCATAAACTCAACTCCCGAGTTCCAACGCATCACTTATGCAACAAAATGAATGATGATTGAATGTTGTCTGTATTAGTGTATTGAACATGAGTGAGATTAAGCTAAAACAGCATATCATACTCCAAAGACAGTTAAATTGCAAGGGGAAGACTATGATAGATAGATAAAATATATAAACTGTGGTGAGTCTCCAGAGTGTGATAATGTTACCAGGTTAACTATTTACAGGTACAATTTCAAAATATACCAAATGTGTAAGGTCCTCTAGTCAACATCCCAGAAAGCCCCGTCGATCAGGACACGGCTCACAAGAACCTGCCTGAAACTCCATAAAGGAGGAATCCTCTTTATCCTCACAAAAGTCCGGCTCTGCTTCGCAGCATCGCCATCATTTGAAACTCAAACAAGTCTGGTTGGTGTGTACAACACCGTCCCGTAACGTGGGAGTGAGTGATCAACTCAGTGGAACAATAAAGCATAGG
This sequence comes from Magnolia officinalis, assembly GCA_021015155.1. Taxonomy (NCBI): domain Eukaryota; kingdom Viridiplantae; phylum Streptophyta; class Magnoliopsida; order Magnoliales; family Magnoliaceae; genus Magnolia; species Magnolia officinalis. The sequence continues at coordinate 208,443 of JAJHSJ010002755.1, read as the reverse complement.
TTAACATGTTATCAAAACATTCAAGCAGTAATGATAAAGCAGTACAATCAACAATTCTACATACTCTTATTAATGCAAGTATGAATGCAGTCATGATGGATGCCCTCACCGACATACTCCCTCATGCGACACCATCTTACGTTCGCGGCATGCTTGCATTCCTCAGTGTTCCACATCTTCCAGGCACATGCAACGTGATGATGAGCATGATTACCGAGTTGTTATTAGTTCATTTCAAACAGCAGTATTGGGAAACTAAGGTACCTCCCTTGTATCATTCCCAAACATGATCCATTCTAGGGTCGTCACACCTAGATAATCTCATACGATATTATGGTTCGAGAGGCATCGCGAAGGCATCACAAAGAGCTCGTCACCCGTTAGCACGGATACAGATCTCACCGTGTGCGACTCAATTGCTGGCCGTCAGCTCGAATACAGGTCTCACTGTACTCGGCTCAATCGCTGGTCGTCAGCTCGAATACAGGTCTCACCGTACTCGACTCAACTCATGCTCTAGTTGCTGCGAAGGGCTCATCGCCAATCACAGACTTCAGAGTATACTCGAAGACATTACGAAGGACTCGTTGCCCGTCAGCACGAATACAGGTCTCACCGTATTTGGCTCTCGCCGTAGGTGTCAACAACTCGAATACAGTGTCTCATACTACCGTATTCAGCTCAAGAGTCTGGTTGCTCACTGGTCACTACGGGGAGGCACGTGGCCCCAGCATAGGCCGACAGCTCGACCACGGTGTCCCATACCACCATGCCTGGCTCATGAGTCTTAGCGGATCGAGGTACCATGGTTAACGGGATTTCCTCTGGTAAGTTTGGTACCCTCGGTTCAAGCAGTAGTGACCAAGCATGGTGAACATACATTAGACATATCGGGTTACTTGATGGCCCTGACTAGCTCGAGCGCACAATCAACTGAACGACATGAAGTGCATAAGCACTTCGCGTGGCCTAACCACTGTCGCCAACTGAAGTACGACTCGCTTTCGTCAAACACATCATACGTGGTGAAATGAATCTCAACTACGATCTCAAGTTTAGTACCGATTGTTTGGACTATAAGCATAGTCCCAAACTCAATCAATCCTTATTTAGAGCATGTAGAGTAAAGCATATTAAACAAAGTAATTCAAGCAAGTTAACAAGCATGTCATAAAGCATGTTATAAAGCATTATATAAACAAGAATACAAACACACATATTTCATAAATAAGCGGTTAAAGTAAACAACCAACATGGAGGAAATCATACACGTCTCTAAGGTAGTTGAGAATCCCATCTCAACACCTACCTAAGACACTATCATCCAATCACTTACTCTCACAAGCATTTTCACAAACACTTAGAATACACTATTACAACATACATAGTGTATATTAGCAAAACATGTATTAGGGCGAGTCCTTTCACCGAGCAAGTATTTTACGCATAGATAATATATTCATACAACAACTAATCATGGCAAACACATCTCCAAAATTTATACGTATACAGTACTTTCTAAAATACAATATTTCTACATACATAGTGTATATTATCAAATCATGTATTATGGCGAGTCCTTTCGCCAACTGCGTATTTTATCCATATATAATATATTCACACAACAAATAATCATGACAAACACATTTCCAAAATTTATACGTATACGGTATTTCCTACGAATACCTAAAATATGTAAAATTCCATATTCTACGTCTTTAATCGAAATAGAAAATAGAAAGCACTTTGTACATGTGCAATTGCATGCAGATCATGAATCTATCATTATCTGACATTAAAAGCGTTGAAAACCATAACCTATACACCTAAAGTCCTCACCTTTAAGCCGTAGAAGCGAAATAAACTCGCTAGACTGGTTAGGCTTCCTCCTACGATGATCTAGCAATCTATTACATGATTCAGGTCAGTTATTTCATAACTTACAACCACCAAAGCACCAAATCAGATTAGGGTTAGGGTTTCTTACTTAGAAATGGAGCTGAAATCACCGGAAAAGGGATTAGAAATGAGTGGTGTAGCTTGTGTAGCGGCAGGGTAAAGTGGCAGGGAGATTCCACCACTTCTCTCACACTTTCTCTCTCTTTTCTCTCTTCTCTCCCCTAGGTTTTCTCCCAAATTCGTATGGGCTGAATGAGAGAGGTTTTAAGGTCCTTATATAGGCTAGAACATTACCAGAATAGACTCCAGGTCAAGGTATACTTGGGCTATAGCCAAAGTGGCCCTGTTCTGTCTCAACGGAGCACTTCTGGCGACCCCCCTTGAGCCAAAGGTCGGACTTAAGCTCACAGACTATGGATCTACGTATAACTAAGTTTTCATTTCAGTCGGATTCCCAGATCACGCGTGGCGGACCAGTTTCAGTTCAACAGTCAGTGGATCTCAATCGAAGATTCCGAGTATATGGATATGTTTGGGGAAATATCCCTGATCCGAGGGTGTAATTTGGTCTGATTCTGACGGTCTGGTTGCTTAATACTGATCCGCAAGCGAGAGGTGCTAGATTTCATAAATTTCTATTTTATTTTGAATTAATTTCACATTTCTCACACTCCCCGCTTCGAGCTCAAGCGAATAGCGCTGGGACACTGTCTGGATTTGATTTTCGAGATGGTTGTCAAGCCCAGCAAGGCGGTCCTAATTCCTTAACTTCGTGTTATTCAGACTTCCGACGTGCGGTCCAGATCTGATACGGAGTTTCGGGATGCTCCCGAGAGCAGCCGGGTAATGAGATTGATCCTAGATTTTAGGGTAGCCTAGCGTCAATGATTTTACAAGTTTTGGGTCTTGCAGATCGTATTTAAAGTGGATCAAGTGGATTTCATAGCTAATCTAGTTTAGCACTTAGTTAACTTTGTCAAATTTCTAAAGGATTTAGTCCTGTAAGATTTCTGTCTGAGGTGGTACTCGGGCCTTTGTAGTTGGTACATACGGTGATTCAAGTTATACTACTTAGCTAGTTTAAGATAGTGTCTAGGGTGAAAGTGTAAGTGCTATAGTCTATATCCCTGTCGGTTGTCAAATTTGTGATGCCAAAATCACTGTTATATAACTTGGATAAGTGAAGCTCTCTCAAAGATCAACATTCATGAACAAGTAAAGATCAGAACAAGTAAAGATCACAACAAGCAAAGCTCACAAGTACAAAGATCAACCTTGACTACAAGTACAACTCACAAGACAAGTCTCTAGAATGTATTATTCACGAAGTGTACAAGGCAGTTCATAAAGAACTTAAGACACTTTCAAGGCTGAGCTACATCAAGATTTCAAGATTGAACTACATCAGATTGAACTATATCAGGACATCAAGGCTTAAACTTCAAGGTCACTTGTTCCTAATGTTTCAATGTCCTTACTTCTTGTTGAGGTTTGATTGACCATAGGTTGACCTTAGGAGTAGGCCACTTTAAATACATAAGTCATATGTATATGTCACATGAGTTTGGGTCGTCCGAAGACTTGTCCTAGGCTTTCTTCGACTAGTCCTAGCCTTGCTTCGACCAGTCCAAGAAATTCCTCGATCAGTCGTAAGTTTGTTACAAAATTTGGATATTTTCAGTTAGCCTTCGACCAGTCCAGGAATCTCTTCGACCAGTCGAAGGAACAGTGTCGACTGCATCTTCGACTAGTAGAAAATCTTCGACTCAAAGTCCAGCGATTATTTACAGGGTCTTCGACTAGTCGAAGGAGACCTTCGACCAGTCGAAGGTGACCTACGACCAGTCGAAGGAGACCTTCAACCAGTCGTAGAACGGTCAAAGCTTATCGCGCCCAATTTTTTTCAAATATGTTACTTCTTCGACTAGTCGAAGAGCTCCCTAGACCAGTTGAAGACGCGATCTGCTCACCTATAAATTAAGCACGAATCTCAAAAGAATTTAAAAAGGAATTAATTAATCCATTCAAGCCAATCTTCATCAAACTTCTGAGTGATAATTCAGTGCTCCATCTAAGCTAAGTGTGCTTATTTTATATTCTCTTTCTTTAGCTTTATTTAATTGATTTTGTTTCTGCTATTCCAATTTAATTTGATAAGAGGAATTGTTATTCCCTTTCTTTGGAATCAAAATCAATTAAAGCAAGCCCTATTTGGTTTAATTTAAAATCTATTAGAACTAGAACCATTGTAATTGAGTACTGGACATTGAACTTGGACATTCAATCATTTACTCTGACTTGGTTCTACTAGGCTGCTACAACGAAGGAGATAATCAGGTATTTTACATTTAATTGTAAATTCCTTTCTGTTTTGGTTTCTTTCAAGATTTGCCAGAAAAATCTTGTTGTATTGGTTATCTGAGGAGAGCCAGGAAAACTCAGAAGTGGGGTTTTTTTAATTGTGTAAGCCCACAGACAAAGACACAACTGTAAAGGTTTTGGGTGAACTTGTGAAAACCTATCTTGTTAGTGAGCGCTAATATCCCCTGTGTGAGGATATTAGGAGTGGAGTAGCATTCTGTGTGGCTATTGTTTAACAGTTGGTGAACACATAGGCGAACCACTATAATCCCTTCTGTTGTGGTTGAATGATTTATATTTCTAAATCTTTAATTATTTATTTGTGGGATGTATGTATGGTGGTGAATGTTGTAATCATTTAATTCAAGCATTGTGGGAATTTTGTAATAATTTAGAATTTATTTTCTGTTATTCCTTTATTTGCTTGAAATTCAATTTCCTTTAAAGTTGTTCCAGCAAGGTTGCCCTGCCATTTTTATGGTGTATGGCTGTCCCTAGAACAATACATTTGTGATTACAATTTATTTCAGTTTGTGCTTATTTATTCCTCTTTGGTTTGAGATTTGATACGAAGATCTTTCTAGAAATAAGGTTGTCCTACCATAAACTCTGGTTTTTGGTGAAAGGTTGTCCTTATAACAACATTTGTATCAACCTCTCAAGATCTATTTTTTGAGGGTGTTTTACTTTCCTGCATTGTGATTTAATTTGGCTATCATATTCTTTTTAATTCTGCTGTTATAAGTTTTATTTGGCATAGTCCTATTCAACCCCCCTCTAGGACATATAGCTAGGCCTTTTCAGAAAGTACGTAGAAAAATTGAAAGAACAAGGTGGTGAAGGGTGGGATTTGTGAAGGAAATGGGTTCAAAAGCGGCTTTTGACTTTGGGATTGAGTTCTGACAGGTTAATAAGGTGTTAGGATCGACCCATTGCCTAAGGACGTCTAATTCCAGGTTGGAAAAAATCTGGGATGTTACAATCTAGCTCCCTTAAAACAAAATTTCATCCCCGAAATTGCCTAAGGGTAATAAGGAAAGATTTAATTATTTCTTTGCCTAAGTCTTATTGCGTAGGGTATATACTAGCCTAGTTCATTTTAGTCTACCCCCCTTAAAACTTATTTCTTTATCCATTTGTCATATCCTGATGGTTTGCTACAATGGATTTCTCATATCTATTTCGAGTTTCCATGACTTCATTATTGACATTCTAAGGAAGAGTCAAATCCTATTTAATGACCTAACCTTGCATATAACTGGGAGTAATTTCTTTCGATCCTGGGCCAGTGGGCAAGGGTCCACCACGCTTCCGTTGCGCCACCCAGATCAAGGAATGTATAGACTGACTTAACTAGATTAGGTTCTTAATGTTCTACCCCCCTTAAAAACTTAATTTCCTAAGGCTTAAGGATCTATGTCTCACTCCGTATGTCAGAACGAGGTGAAATTTTAAACCTATCTTTGGTATGAAATGGGAAGCGGTCTATCAATACATTGGTCTTCCTCTCATCGATGATGTGTGCTATGGCATTGGTACCTATGGTTATAGAAAGGAGCTAAGATGCCTAATTCCACCAAAGGAGGACCTTTGCCACGGTCCCGACTTACTTCTTTAATCATATCTAGTTGAATACTGTAAGATAATTTGCACACTCTTAGTACATAAAGAATCTAGACAAATAGGTTAATAGACAGCCTATCCTTCTAAATCCATAGGCACAATACGCATGCCAGAATGGTCTGTGGTTCGAGACCTAATCCCTAACTCTCTCTGTTGCCCATTTGAGAAATTTCTTAAGCCCTAAAAGACAAAGTATCCCAATTGGCTATATGTTCTTACACTTATCAAAGATGAAGTTATAAACTTTTGGTGGTAAGTGGTTCGGCCAACACGGAAGGAAAGTTTTGTAGTGGGTCTGAGCCGGATACATAGACCTTCTGCCTCGCGAAGACAGAAAATCGTCATATCAGTTCTTAATCCTAGTTGATCCCGACCTTCTTCTTGATCAGAGCATAGAGTTCATTGGTAACTACCAGGATTGAGAATTCGATTCAAACCACGAATACCTCACTTAGATATAGTTTCTTTACTCCGTGTTCCCGTTTGTACTATGTAACGCCCTGAAATTCGGGGGTCGAGTATGAACTCAACTCCCGAGTTCCAACGCATCACTTATGCAACATACACAATGATGGTTAAATGTTGTCTAAGTTAGAGCAATAAACATGAATGAGATTATACCAAAACAGTAATTCATACTCCAGTTCAATTATATAAAGGCAAGCGGAAGACTGAAATTATATATTTAAGGTTTGTAAAGAAACAAAATTTTATGAACACCAGAGTATGAGTACTAACTGAGTACCAATATACATGTACGGTTTCTAAGTCAAAAATCAAAATACAACTCCCAAGAGAAGCCCTGGAATCCCCGCGATGCAGTCGGCCTAAGCAAAGCCATCAGAGTACTGCATAAAGGAGAACTCCTCCTGATCCTCATCGAAGTTGGGCTCCGGCTCCTGAACCGATGCGCCATCTATACCTGCGACAGAGTCTGGTGGGTGTTGCAAACACTGTCCCGTAACGTGGGAGTGAGTAGCTAACTCAGTGGAACAATAAAGCATAGGTTAACATGTTATCAATTCAATCAAGAAGTAATGATAAAGCAGTACAAATCCAACAATTATAACTACTCTTATTAAGTGCGAGAATGAAATGACATGATGCTGTATGCCCTTGCCAAACCACCCTCATGTGACATCATCTTACGTTCGCGAATGCTTAACTCCCTCAGTGCGCCACATCTACTAAGCACATGCGGTGCGATGATGATCATGATTACCGAGTTATTGTTAGTCCATTTTAAACAGCAGTATTGGGAAACTAAGGTACCTCCCTTGTATCATTCCCAAACATGATCCATTCTAGGGTCGTCAATCCTAGTTAATCTCATACGATATTATGGTTTGAGAAACATAGTGAAGGCATCGCAAAGGGCTCATCACCCGTCAGCGCGGATACAGATCTCACAATATGCGGCTCCATTGCTGGCCGTCAGCTCGAGTACAGGTCTCACCGTACTCGGCTCAATCACTAGCCGTCAGCTCGAGTACTGGTCTCACCGTACTCGGCTCAACTCATACTCTAGTTGCTGTGAAAGACTCGTCGCCAATCACAGACCCTTGGAGTATACTCGAAGATACTACGGAGGACTCGTCGCCCGTCAGCACGAGCACAGGTCTCACCGTACTCGGCTCTCGCCGTAAGTATCGACAGCTCGAATACAGTGTCCCATACAACCGTATTCGGCTCACGAGTTTATGTTGCTCAATGATCACTATGGGGAGGCACTTGGCCCCAGCATAGGCCGATAGCTCGGCCACGGTGTCCCATACCACCATGTCCGGCTCATGAGTCTTAGCGGATCGAGGTACCATGGTTAACGGGATCACCACTGGTAAGTTTGGTACCCTAGGTTCAAACAGTAATGACCAAACATGGTGAACACACATCCAACATATCGGTTTACTTAACGAGCCTGACCAGCTCGAGCGCACAACAAGTTGGGCGATATGAAGCGCAAAAGCGCTCCGTGTGGCCAACCACTATCGCCAACCGAAGTACGACTCGGGTTTATCAGACACATCCCTTGTGGCGACATGAATCTCAGCCACAATCTCAAGTCTGGTACCGAATGCTTGGACTATAGACATAGTCCCAACACCAATCAATCTCATCCATAGCATGTGGAGTAAAGCATGATAAACAAAGTAATATAAGCATGTTAACAGGCATGTAAGAAGGCATGCTATAAAGCATGAAGTAAAGTATGTTGTAAAGCATGTTGTAGAGTACTATACAAATAGGAATACAATTACATACACATCACAAGTGAGTGGTAATAGCAAACCACTACATGGAGGGTATCCTACATGTCTCTAAGGTAATCGGGAAGTCCATATCAGCACCTATCTAAGGCACTAACACTTACGCCTTTACACTCACAAGCATTTACACAAACACTTAGAGTACGCTATTCCAACATACACGACGTATGTTAGCAAAATACGTATTAGGGCTAACCTTTCGCCAAGTGAATATTTTATCCATGTATATCATAATCATACAGCAAATAATCATGACAATTGCATTTCCATAATTTACACATATGCGGTATTTCTAGAATACACAATTTCAACATACGTAACATTTACAAGCGAACATGTATTACGGCGATTCCTTTCGCCAAACTAGTATTTTATCCATATATTGTATAATCATACATTAAATAAACATGTCAAACATTTTTCCAAAAAAATACGTATACGGTATTTCTACGTATACCTAGAGTATGTGAAATTCCATATTCTACAACGTTAATCGAAACAGGAAACGGAAAGCACTTTATACATGTGCAATTGCATGCAGATCATGAATCTATCATTATCTGACATTGAAAGCGTTGAAAAACGTAACCTATACACCTAAAGTCCTCACCTTTGTCCTTGGAATCTCAACAAATCAGCAAGGGTTGATGAGCTTCCGTATACGGGCGTTTTCTAGGCTAAAGAGTGAAATCGGTTAGCCTTTTCACAACTTACAACCTATATACTTCAAATCAGACCTAGGGTTAGGGTTTCTCACCTTCAAACGGAGTGGGTACCGCCGGGAAAGCGCCTGGAAAGAGGCGGTGTAGGCCGTGCGATAATCGAAAGCAGCAGGAGGAAGTTCTCCCACAAATCCCAAGCTCCTCTCTCTCTTTTCTCTCTCTCTCTCTAGGGTTTTATCCCAAATTCGTATGGCTGTGAGAGGGGCTGTTCTAAGCTCCTTTTATAGCCAAAAACCTCCCCAAAATAGACTCAGGTTCAAGGGTTACTGCTAATATAGGTATTTCGTCACTTTTCCAGCTCGAAAGAGAGGTTCTGGTGGCCCTCCTTGAGCCAAACGTCAGACTTAAGCTCACCACACAAGGATCTATGTGGGATTACGTTTTTGACTCGATCGGATTCCTAGATCGCACGTGGCAGACCACTTTCAGTTCAACGGTCAGTGGGCCACGATCCGAAATTCCAAGTACATGTAAATGTTCCTGAAATTTTTCTTAATCCGAGGCTGTAATTTGGTCTGATTCTGACGGTTTGGTTGCTTAATACTGATGCGCAAGCGAATGGTGCCAGATCACTATTCCAGATATTTATTTTGTAAAGGGAATAGTGTTTTTCACACTCCCTCGCTCCGGATCCAAACGAATGGTCGTGGGACATCGGCTGGACCTGATTTCTGAGATGATTGTCAAGCCCAGTGAGGCGGTCCTAGTTCCTTAACTTCGTATTAATCAGACTTCTGATGTGCGATCTAGACCTAATACGAAGTTTCGTTTCATTCCCAAGAGTAGCCGGGTAATGAGTTTGGTTCTAAACTTTAGGGTAACCTAGAGTCACTGATTTTGCAAGTTTTGGGTCTTGCAGATCGTATTTAAAGCGATCCCAATGGATTTCATGGCTAATTGAGTTTTGCACTTAGTTAACTTTGTTAAATTTCTAAAGGATTTAATCCTAATTGATTTCGGGTCGAGATGGTACTCGAGTCAAAGTACGGAAATTTACGGGTCCTTACAATCTACCCCCCTTAAACAAAAAATTTCGTACTCGAAATTTATACCTTTTCGTATTCCTCGAGAATCTGAGGGTAGTTCTTCTTGACCTCGGCCTCAGTCTCCCAAGTAGCTTCCTCCTCGGAATGATGTGTCCATAGTACCTTCACAAGTGGGATGACCTTGCTACGCAGTACCTGCTCCTTCCTGTCAAGGATACGCGTCGGGCGCAACTCATACGTAGCATCCTCGCTCAGCTGTACCTGCTCCCATCTGATGATATGCGAAGGATCGGGAACGTACTTCTTCAGCATAGACACATGAAATACGTTGTGTACCGACGCAAGTGGTGTGGGCAAAGCGAAACGATATGCCACATCACCCACTCGATCCAGTATCTGAAAGGGACCGATAAACCTCGGTGTGAGCTTCCCCTTCTTCCCAAACTGAAGGACTCCCTTCATAGGGGAAACTCGAAGGAACACATGATCCCCGACTTCGAACTCCAGCGGTCGCCGCCTCGTATCGGCATAACTCTTCTGCCTGCTCTGCGCTGTGAGTAATCGATGCCTGATAATGTCGACCTTCTCTGTAGTCGCCTGTACCAACTCCGGGCCAATCAGACTACGCTCGCCAACCTCAGCCCAACAGTGTGGTGCCCTACAAGGACGACCATATAGAGCCTCATATGGCGTCATGCCAATAGTCGCCTGGAAGTTGTTGTTGTAAGCGAACTCTGCGTACGGAAGACAGTCATCCCAGCTGTCCTTGAAGTCCAACACACATGCCCGCAACATATCCTCCAGAATCTGATTCACCCGCTCTGTCTGTCCATTAGTCTGAGGATGAAACACCGTACTGAACTTCAACTTCACACCCATCGCCTCCTGGATACGAGTCTAGAAGATGGATGTGAACCGAGTGTCTCTGTCCGACACGATCTCCAAAGGAACTCCATGCAGACGGACGATCTCTTTGATGTACAATCTAGCCAGTTCGTCTGCAGAGTTCGTAACTCTGATAGGGAGGAAATGGGCCGATTTGGTCAACCGGTCCACAATCACCCAAATGGAATCATGTCCCTTCCTCGTCTTCGGCATCCCTGATATGAAATCCATGGAGATGAAGTCCCACTTCCACTCCGCTATGGGCATGGGCTGAAGTAGTCCAGGAGGTCGGCGATGTTCTGCCTTGACCTGCTGGCACGTCAGACATCGAGACACATACTCAGCGATGTGGGCCTTCATATTATCCCACCAATACGTCTGTCTCAAATCCCGGTACATCTTCGTACTACCAGGATGCATCGCAAGCTTCGAGTTATGGGCAGACTCGAGAAGCTCGCGTCTCAAGTCAGGCACATCAGGAACGCATAGACGGCCACGGAATCGTAAACCCCCATCGGAACCAACTCTCCACTCGGAGTCCTCGGCGTCGCTAGCCTACTCTCGAAGCTCAGACAGCCGTATATCGCCCTCCTGGGGCTCAACAATCCTGTCGTCAATAAGTGGTCGCACCCGAACGTGCGCAACACACTCAAATGGCTCCTCGATAGTGAGTCTCTGCTCGAAGTCCCGTACGAACTCCATCATGTCCCACTCGGCTATCATCAGCGGTGCCGCAAATGCAATCGTCTTCTTGCGGCTCAATGCGTCTGCCACAAGGTTCGCCTTACCAGGATGGTAAGAAACCTCGAACTTGAAGTCCTTCAAGGTCTCCATCCATCGGCGTTGTCTCATATTCAAGTCTCGCTGTGTGAATATGTACTTAAGGCTCTTGTGATCGCAGAAAAGCTCGAACTCCTCTCCGTAGAGGTAATGTCTCCAGAGCTTCAATGCAAAGATGACAGCTGCCAACTCCAGGTCATGTGTAGGGTAATTCTCCTCATGCTTCCTTAATTGTCTCGAGGCATACGAAATCACCCTATCCTTCTGCATCAGAACACAACCCAACCCAACGCGAGACGCGTCAATATATATCGTGTATTTCTCCTCTTGCTCTGGCAATACTAGCACAGGGGCCGACGTCAACTTGTCCTTCAGCTCCTTAAAAGCTGCCTCCGCCTTCTCAATCCAGGCGAACTTCAGGTCCTTCCGAGTCAACTGAGACAATGGCCTGGCGATCTTCGAGAAATCCCGAATGAAGCGTCTGTAATACCCAGCCAGACCAAGGAAACTCCTCACCTCAGTAACCGATTCAGGCTGCTGCCAATCCTGAACCGCGGCTACCTTAGCAAGGTCCACTGCTATCCCATCCTTGGACACTACATGTCCCAGGAACTTGACTTCGTCCTGCCAGAAGTCGCACTTCTTGTACTGTGCGAACAACTGGTTCTTCTCCAACGTACCCAATACTGCTCGCAAGTGCTCCTCGTGCTCCTCCCGACTCGTAGAGTATATCAAAATGTCATCAATAAAGACGATGACGAATCGGTAAAGGAAGGGCCGAAATACCCGGTTCATCAGATCCATGAACACGGCTGGTGTCATGATACAAGAGGATAGAGACTTTGTACCTAGGCGGGAGAAATGCGGCCTAACTCAACATCTAGCGAGTCGGCTCGGCCTAGCAGAACTTGGTCCCCAACCGAGTTGACTCGGCTCAAGCAACCACACACCTACTGCCACTCTCTCTTCCTCTCATTCCTTTCTCTCCTCTATCATTCTCTCCTTCCTGTTTTCTTTCTCTCCCTCACCTAATCAACGGAGGCCTGACCCAGCAACTCGGCAGTTGCATCAGAGACTCGGTGGAACGAACTGAGTTGACTCAGCTGCAACAACAGTCCTTTAACCGCTCCACCCTCACCTCCTTTTCTTTGATTCTTTCTTCTTCCTTTCTTTCTTTCTCCTTTTCTCTTTCTCTTCTATTCCTTTCTCTTTTCTTCCTTCCATTGCTGGAAACTCAGCAAAGCACGAACCGGTCGAACTCAGACCGCGACTCAGTGCTGCACGAATGGGGAAGACGCCCGACTGCACCCTCTCCTCCCTCTCATTTCTCTGTCTTTCCTTTCTCTCTTCTCTTTCCTTCTGCTTCTCTTCTTCCCTTTCTCGCCTTCACTCGTCAGTGAGAACTCGGCCAAAAATGTGACCCGTGTCGCGACTCGGGTTGAGCTGATTTGAGGTGGTGCGGTGCAACAGCCACACCACCACTACTTTCTTCCTTCTTCTCCCTCCTCTTTACTTTCTTCTGGAAAGGCCTGAACCGAGCCAGGACTCGGCCGAATCCACTGCAACTCGAGCTGGTGCAGCAGCAGCGAGTGTTACAGCTGCCGCACCATTCTCAGTCTCTCCCCTCTCTTCTATTCTCCTTCTCTTTCTGCCTTTCTTTCTCTTTTCTTCTTCTTTTTCTTCCCTCAGCTCCTTAAGAGGGCCAGCAACCCCACTGGACTCAGATGAGCTAGTTCGACACTCCCGGAATCACCTCAACTCGACGTGTTGCAGCTCCTCTTCAACGAGGAAGATAATGGCAGATCTTTTATCGGCATTCATTCCTTTGAAACGAGAGCATGGGATGACTCAGAACGATGTCAGGAAGCTTGAGGAAGAAACGAAATGAAGCTCCATTGGAGTTTTGGTGGTGGGTTCGAAGGTAGAACGGAAACAGTCATTTCCTAGGGTTTTTGAGAGAGGCCGATAGAGAGACGTTTTCTCTCCTTTTCTTATAGGAAGACCGGCTTTTCCCAGGCCGTTGGATGCGAATGGAAGGCTGAGATTTGATCCCAGCATCCGGTTTTCTCAAAACAGCTGCAAACAAGGTGGTTTTCGTGTCGGTTTTCCCCTGGAAAGCCCTAGCTCACGTGAGCCATCAACGGACGGCTGGGATAACTCTCCAAGGGACGGTCAGGATTGAGAGAGGACGTTTCACATGGATCGTGGAGCTAGCAAGAAGAGAAACAGTTTCTATTTTTGGAATTTTGTGTTTGTAGGCCTGTTTGGGTCGAAGATGGTGTGCGTGCACACGTGTTTCTGTGTGTGGGAGAAGTTAGGTTATGTTCAGGACCTTGCTGCGCACAAGATGGACGGTTTGGATCACCTTGATGGTTCCTCATGGTGGGCCACAGATCGTCACAAACGGACGACGTCCGTTCGCTGCCAAACGTAGAGAGAGAGAGAGAGAGAAATCTCTCCGTTTTTGGAAATGGCGGCTCAGCCCGCTGCTGACCGAGCTTGGTGGTCCGGTGCACCTCAAGTGCACCACCTATGGTGTACATAAAGTGGTTGTGGGGCCCACTGAGATGTTTGTGATAGATCCACTCAGTTCATTCGAATAGATGGGTCATCTAAGGGCTATCGGCCAAGGATGAGGTGGATCCAAAGCTTTGGTGGGCCGTAAGCTACGATAAATGATTTTTAAATGTCTATAGTAAGAATCTGACGGTCAGATCGATTCCAAATCGATCATCAACGGTTAAAAGATACTTAAGAATTTATTTAGGTGGTTGGGGCCACCCGTTCTATGTTTTTATAACATTAAATATTTTTATTAGGGTTAATTCAACATTTATTATTATTTATTTCTTTTATCTATTCTGTCATATATAATTATAACAATTTATTAATATATATAATTTTAAATGAATATCAGTAAGCAGAGATTAATATAAAATTTCTAATATATCATATTACACCTATGTATGGATTGAAAATTGTACAATACCTCTATTAAAATCACATTGTTAAATGGTATAAAATTTTATTTAAATATCTAATAATTTTTGGTATACATGTTGATATAAAAAACTATATTCAATACTATATTAATATTTATAATTCAATTATATATTGTAAAATTATTATTATTATGTTTAGTTAATTTAATATTATTTTCATAATATTTTACGTACATTAAATATATACATATATTTTTAGACACTTTTATATGATAAGTAATATATCAAGGCATATCTATAATTTTTCTGGTCTATATTTGTGTAAAATATAATAAATTAAATAAATATACTTATTAAATACTATATGACTACCGGATGGTTCGTCTCGAAGATTAACGGATGAAATCTCTGATACATAGGTGCGTACCGTTTTCAACGGTCAGATTTAAACTAGGATAAACGTAAGTGTTTACTTAGGCCTGACTTGTATTTATGCTAAGTTTGATTATACGGTAACACCCAAGTACTGGGAAGTACGGGGTGTTACAAGGCAGGAATGAAGATGACCTGAAATGTGACAAGGGCCATGTCCAGTCCGATTTGTAATTCGAGGTCAATTTCTGCCTTGACTTGTCTTCAGGAGTTATCGAAGGCTCTGATGCTCATGGTGCAGGGTCTGAAGGAAGACGGTTCTATCCCTAACCATTCGGTGGTCCTTAAAGGGCAAACATTAAGGTTGGATCCATTGTCAATAAGCACGAGTGGGATTTTGAAATTCTTGTGACGGCAGCTATATTTAGTTAGCGTCCATGTTTACGCCCTTCAGGTGGTAGTTCCTCATCAGAGAAAGTGATGGCCCGTGGTGCGAGGAGTTGTCCAATCATATTTACTACCATTTTGCGCGGTACATCAGGAGAGATATGGGCATCATTTAATGTTTTCGCAAAGATTTCTCGATGCGATCTTGATGTGCATAGGAGTTCCTAGATGGATATTTGTGCGGGAAAGGTTTTGAGCTGGGTTGCTATGTTGTAAGCAGCATTGGTTTTACAAGTGGTTCCTGACAAAGTTCTCCGGGTTTCTCTCGTGTTCTGGTTATCTTTCCTGAAATACCTCTCGTTGTTACCCACTTCATCGCATTCTGGGTAATGCCATGGGACTGCTTTTGGGTCGTAGAAGGGAACCGCTCTTCCTTCCAGGTATATCAATGGTTCTTGAGGTTGAGGGGTTGTGGTTGGAATCGTTTGTGAGAGACTTGGTGAGATTTGACATTAGGATTCACTTCCTCCGTTTGCTTTGTGGGAGAGGTCCTCTGAGCATGTGCCAGTTGGTGAGGCATCAAAAATTTTAGGGCTTGAACCGAGGGTGTCCCTTGCAAGGTAAGCGAAGTTAGATCAGGGAGACCTATAGGGAGAACAACAGGTTCAGAATTAGACCTTTTTGGATGTAATGAGGATGGAGTTGAGTGTGCTCCTTGGGGGGCAGGATGTTGAGGATGTGACCTGTTAGGTACGGCTTCGAGGGTTACGAGAGGTTGTACTATTGGTGCTGCTTCGAGGAATATGAGAGGCTATGTTGTTGGTGCTGCTTCAAGGAATATGAGAGGTTGTACTGTTGGTGCTGCTTCGAGGAATATGTGAGGCTTAGGCAATGGTGCTTGTCGGTATCCCCATGTCTGATTTGCTGTATCGGGCATGATTGCTTGTATGGAGTGATGTGGAGAGTGTGTGGGTCGCCCTCCTTCAATGTGGTTGACGATAGAAGTGCTGGATGTGCTGGGTCCTGCTTAATGCGATGGCAGGGAATTTTGGAGAATGTTGGCCTAAGCTATATTGTTGGCCTGTGGGGTGATTGCAATCTTCTAACTTTCAATTAAATCTTGGACCGCATGTTTTAAAGTGAAGCAACGGTCCGTTAGGTGGCCAAGAGCCTGGTGATATGCGCAGTACTGATTTTCATTGTAACCAGGTGGTAAGGGATTAGGTGGAAGTCGAGGCTAGAGTGGTGTCAAGAGTTGCTTTTGCATTAGCATTGTCAGAACCTGACTGTATGTTTGTGCTAAAGGGGTGAACTTCCTTTATAACATTGCCTACTTGTGTGGACCTTGCGCATTTCCCCTAGGCTATTGTGATTGTTGTTGATATGGCTGTGCCTGATATCCTTGTTGGGCTTGTCGTGGTTGGTACTGCGTGTTTGATTGTGGCTGGTATTGTCTGTCTTGTCGTGGCTCCGGTTGTGGAGCATATTGGCTGCCTTGAGTATTGGTGGCGATGTTATTAACTTCCATAGTGCGTTGCGCAGGAGCAGTGTTGTTTCCATTCCCATATCTAATGGGTTTCCTTTCGACTTTATTTCTTTTGATTGAGGGGGTCTGGTGTGGCCATGGGGAAATGGTCCCAGCCCTGATCCCGACTTCTACCTGTTCTCCGGCTCGGATGAGTTAGGAGAAATTTACGTATGGATACGAGATTAGATATCCTGAAATGTTGGGATTTGCTGAATGTATAATCATGGATATCTGCTCTTCGTCATCAATGGGGTTTCTCATTCGAGCCGCCATGGCTCGCCATCATCCTACGTATGCTGATGAGGATTCATCGCTCCTTTGTCTCAAAGCAACCAAGTCAGATCTTTTCGAAGCCATATTCAGGTTGTATGAGAACCTTTTAATGAATGCCTGGGAGAGTTTTTCCCAAGTTCTGATTTGATGGCTGTCTAGTGAAGTGTACCAATCCAAAGCGTCACCGTTAAGAGATTTCTGGAAGAACCATATCAAGGCTCCATCATTCCCTGTTATCGTATTAAGTTCCCCACAAAATGCTTTCTGGTGTGTTGTGGGGCACCCACTACCGTCGTACCTTTTAAATTTTGGTACCTCGAAGTTTGGAGGTACCCGGGCATCTCGGAAGGGACAAAGGTCCCTGAATTTGGTGGACGGGTGGTCCACTCCTTGCTGCCTTTGGAGTTGATTTTGCACCATTTGTAGCTACTTTCGTAGTTCCTCAATCTTAGACTTGCCTTGCGGATGGTATCTTGCCCCTTGCTGTAGGGCTTGTGCTGCTTCCTCTTTGTATGGATCAAGAATGGGGGGTTGCTGAAAAGACGGTGGACTCCCGGTGGCGGGAGGTAGCTGGAATTGAACGTCGCTCCCTTTCGGAGGAGGGTGTGATGTTCAGATCCGGAACATTACTCCCGTTAGGGGGAGTGAGTTGAACTCGAAACTGGCCCCCTTCATGGGCATCCGCCAGTTCTTGTCTGTGGTTCCCATGAGGGGAACTTGTGTTGTAACCTGATTGTTGTGATGTGTTGAGTAGAGATGTGTAGGAGGATTGCTCCTGATTGCTGGTTGCTGTTGATCTTGTGCTGACTCTTCCAAGAGAGGGAGCACAGGATTTGCTGGGGGAATGAGAGAGAAGGCAAAAGGGGTTTGAGAAAGTGAACTGTTCTGTACACTAGGCTGGGTTGCCTGTGCATTCGGTGTAGCATTTGGCACTAGGAGAAGTAGTAACTCTTGCATTGCTCTAAGACTTTGGACCACTTTTTGCATGGTGTTGTTGGCTTGAGGGTCCGTTGGAGCTATTGGTGGTAGCAGCGCGGATGATGATGTAGATATGGGTGCGGATGTTTCGGGAGGTGGTTAGGGTGCCGGCTCTTCTTCATGGGTAGCTTGAGAGGTCATGGCTGCATAGGATCGAGTGGTCATGGTTCGAATCTATGCCTAAGAAAATGAAAGCCAATGATTTTTTTTTATTTTTGTATGATGATTTCCCTTGAAATTAAAGTACCACACACTTTCGAGTCGGGTCTCAGCTAGTGCGAGCTAGTACATCCCCAGTGGAGTAGTCATTCTGTAGACACTGGAAATCGGTGCCCACACTGATTAATATGATGGTATGATGGTTGGGGTTTTGTGGTGTGGGTGATTAAGCTGTTGGAGTTGCCACTAGCCAATTAATCTCAAAATCCTGCTGTCGACTAGAACCCGCAGTCACACGTGGATTCTGATGTAGCAAGATCCGAGATTTTGGCAAGCCACAGAGCATACATTCGACAATGTGTCTAGAGGGCGGATGTGATGATGCTTATGCAAAGATGTAAGAAAAATGGACTAGATCACTAGGAATTTTTGATGTGACAGGATCCAATGTACGGCAAGTCACAGAGCATACGTTCACTAGAGATCTAGAGAAGCAAGGGGGTTGAGAAGGGAGTAGATGTCATGATGAATGCTTGTAGAATGATGAATCTTTGGCTTGATTCTTGAATAGGCTAAGACATAGACTGAACCATGATCAAACTGGGATAGGTTAGATGGGTTGGAGAAGTCAAGAGGAAAGGCTAAGGGATGGCTTGTGGATGCCATGTGGATTGAATAAATTACCATTAAATTTTGTTCAAAGGTCCACCAGGAGGTTTATTTTCCATCTAACATGTTCATAAGATCATACATACCTAAATGAAATTAAGGTACAAGCATTAGCTTGATCAGAGCCTTTTGTGACTTAAGAAGTTTTAAATGGGAGCATCAATTCTATGTTGTATTTTAAATTATTTTAAAATAATTTGGTGTTTTAAAATATCCGTTGGGACGGACTATGGCTGTGGCCATAGGTGCGCATGTGCTCTACGGATGTATCTTTTCTCATAAAGGTTATATCCTTTCAAATTTTGTTTTAAAAAGTTGTATCTTTTGAAGCCTAAGGGTCACACCACTTGGGTTTAAACCCAATAGTCACAACCCTTTGTGAAAGGGTGTCTTTACACCCTTAAGGGTGTTTTCACAAAGTCTATAAATAGACTTCTGATTTTAAGTTTTGGAATGGATTAGAAAATTGATTTCCTCTTTAAAAATTTTGTTTAAGTATTTTCTAGTTCGGGTTAAGACTACAAGTGGTTTGAGCCCGTGTACAGTGAGTGCACCGCTGGGACCGGGTCATAGTTGTTGTATCCTGTAGGTCGATTGCTCTGGAAACCTATTGCACTTGGGACGTTGTCCAAGGGGAGCAAATTTGATTTCAAGCTTAGTGACTCACGTCACACCTCAACTTCTACAAATCGATAAGTTTTCTATTTTCTCATTTTAATTTTAATTATAATTGATTCAAATAGTTTTCCAAACTCCATAGATCTAACACTTTAATTTTGGAGTTGCATTGTTTTTGAGTTTGTATCTTGGAATGGTATGAAAAAAAAATGGATGAATAATGTTAATATAATAAATACATCATTATAAGTCACCTAAATTTCACAAATTAGGTTGCTCGCGTGCAAGAGCAAATTAGTTGAGACCCTTGCCTCACCCAAGATGGTACAATCCTTAGCGTGGGCCAGCTTGCCGTGTGTATTCTATATCCACTCTGTTCATCCAATTTTTCAGACCATTTTAGATGATGATACCAAAAATTAAGAAGATTCAATTATCAAGCTATGGACCATATTCCTAGAAACAGTGGTGATTGAACATCATACCATTAAAAACAATTTAGGGCTCATCTTAATGTTTTCTTAATTTTTATTCACCATCCAATCTGTTGATAAGTTCACATAAGCCAGTATAAAGAGAAAAAAGGCATATCAGTGCGATCCAAAACTTTTATATTTCATTAATGGCCAATCGCCACTATTTCCTATGATATTGTCCACCAAATAATTGGATCTGCTTCATTTTGTGGATAATGTCTTCAAATGACCTAGAAAAATAGAAAAAAGAATGGATGCAAATACACATGTCAAGGTGGGCACCACGGAAAGGGCTGCACCATATTGGTGAGGCCGGTGTTTCACCGAATCCACTCCCTCCCGTGGTGCAACACATTTCAGTGGAGCCTTATCGTGATGGATGTATCAGATCCACACTGTCCGTCCTTTTTTTTTTTTTCCCCCGGATCATTTTATAAAATGAGACATAAAAGGAGGAAGATCCGGTGCTCAAGTGAACTACACTAATTACATAGTGGGAATTGGATGCCTACGATTGAAAACTTTTCAAGGCCATAAATGGCTCTGATTAAGCTAATATTTGTCTTTTTCAATAATCCAGGTTTGTGTTACATTAAGAAGATATTAGATGGAAAAAAAAAAAACCTCAAAGTAGACCTTATGAAGGTTTCAATGAGAGTCGTTCAATTCCCGCTATTTTCTCTAGTGTGGTCCACCTGAGCGTTGAATATGTCTCATTTTTTTGGCTCATGCTCTAGAATGATGTGTTACAATTGATGGATAGTGTGGTTCTAAAACATAAATAATTGTGGGACCATAGAAGTACCACATGTTGAAAGTCATGTTGTGTAGAACGCAAACTATTTGAGAGCTAAATCCAGCCTATCTTGCCTGAAAGATTAATCTGCGATGACGTGGATTGATAAGAAGCTACCGCACTGAATTTTAATCCCCGTTGCTTCATATTGTGTGATCCACTTGGGCCTTAGATCTATCCGGAAATGATCCGACAAAAGCGATGAATGAATAAAAACACATACATAACGGTGGGCCCCATTGAGTATCAGCCAAGACCCTCCCTCTAGGTAGTACCAAATCGGTGTCTCAGTCCTAGTATAACCAAGACCTTCCAAAATAAAACTAATGCATCAATCATCTAAAGGCGGCCCAACATTACAATGGTTGTCTCTCATTCTTTGGTACTTGGAGTGAGAACCCTTCTCTGCATATTCCTCATGAAAGTTTAGGTAAAAACTTTGATACTTTTATTATTTGAGTGAAATTATAGCAAAGAAAACTTGGGGGGACATTTGGCTCTTGAAATTAGATAAGATTAAGTTGAATGAAATTGATTTTTTACAATGATAACATGATGTTAGAGTTCTAAATAGAATTTATTTTTCTGTGGACATTAAATGCCATGTTTAATGTAAATATTTAAACGATAAATCCTAAAGTTTATTTGAAATCACATTTGGATTAACAGTAGAATCTGCAAAACCTACCATTCACGACTAATATTGTTTGGAAATATCACATGCTTTTTTATTGTGTTGATGTCAATGGGTTATTTCGACCCACTGCGGTGTATGTGTTAGGTAGATAATCTCATAAATCACAGTGGCCTATCAGAGCTCCTGCCTGTGCCCAGCTTGGGACAGGTGGGGTACAATCCGTATCGATGACTTAATACTCAACAGTGAGTTCAAGAGCATGAGGGGTGTTATTTGAGGAAACGGTTTGGCCACTCCCCTGCCACCAGCCCGCTGGCTGATGGTCAGCGCTCTGTGGGCCCCACCATGATGTATGTGTTTCATCCATTCCGTTCATCCATTTTTAAAGATCAGTTTAGGGTTAATCCAAAAAATGAGAGGGATATAATTATCAGGTGGGCCACACCACAGGAAAACAATAGTGATTGGATATCCACGATTAAAATCCTCCTAAGTACCACTGTACTGTTTATTTAACATCAAATCTGTTGCTTAGGTCATATAGACAAAGATGAAGGGAAAAAGCAAAGATTAGCTTGATCCGAAACTTTTATGGCCCAATAAGTTTTTAATAGTCAATTTTCATTCAACATTGTTTCCTGTAATGTGGTCCACTTGAGAGTGGGATATATCTCATTTTTGATCTCATACCATAAAATTATATAGAAAAATAGATGGATGGCATGGATGAAACACATACATCATGGTGGGGCCCACAGAGCGCCGACCATCAGCCATTGGCTGGTGGCAGGGGGAGTAGCCAATCCGTTTCCGTTATTTGATTAGTTGGTATTAAAGCGGACCAACATCCAACGTACACGTGTCATGCATACATCTTATTCCAAACCAATCAGAACTGGGCCACACTACAAGATAGTTTATATCACAACTACATCCGGGGCCCAATTCCCGCCGTGGGATGACACGTGTGATTGATCTGAGCAGTTCATTCGATAGTGGGCGCTATGAACATTCAATATACCTAGAGTTTTGAAAAAAGAGCTAGGCACGTGTTGGACTTCCTACTCGCTCATCAAGTGGGGTCCACCGGATAGATCAAGATGTTGAACTTATCAGATGGCCATACAGAAATAAAGTCCACATTCGACCCTTCCTAACCAAACATGCCAAACAGACAATCTAGACCGTCTATTTACAGAAGAAAAGTTCACTTCTGCCCAACTGGGCATCAACCAGCGACGGAACATACACGGTACATGCATTTTCCAGAACATGCGTTCCAAAATGATCAAGGACAGTCGTTTCCAAAATGTAATAAATGAAAAATCCAGTCCGTTGGAAGTTAACTTTCAACGTTAGTATCAAGTGGGCCTGATCTTATAGTCAAAATACTTCCCATTTGAAAAGAGTGTAGTTCCGCGTACAAAAGGACAAAGGAATTGTACTGGGACAGTTGGATAACAGTAGTAGAGTACAGGATCCGAAGCGTTCAACTGGCGGGACCACATGAATCACCATTCGTCAAGTGAGAGTTTCTCCATTTCCTTCTGTCATCCCAGCCGTGCTCTGGGTCCCACTGGCTAAACGGAGCTGAACCATCGTAACCATAAAAACATATTATTATACATGCATGATGACACCATCAACATTATGCCATTGCTTAAGAAGACTGGCATCATTTTATACATCGTGTATTCAAGAAATGCAAAAGAAAATATTGTATTCTCTGTAATAAACACAGGTGTGTAGGAGATCGTAACCATCACCCTTCTAGTGTAGTATATCCATTTAAAGCATATTCAAGAAACGCATAAGAAAATATTGTATTTCTCTATAATAAACGCGGGCGCATAAGACTTTTCACCATCACATTCTAGTGTAGTCTAGCCATCCAAAGCATGAAAATAGAAAAAATAAAAATAAAAAGAATGCTTGTTGCTAAATTAAATCAGGGATGCAAACCTGTTAACCTACGCACCCTTCCCATAACTATTTGTTGATGCAAAAATCTGTTTCACCCTAGCGGAGTTGTTGGGCATTCAAACACCTGCACAGGAAGAGGAAGACAAAGGAGACACTGGTTGGAGCAGGGCACCCTCCGATGCCAAAGTCGGGATATGAACATGGGTCTAGTAGTGTCAAGGGGTTTTGAGTGAGAGAATTTGCATACCTTTTCATATAGATGGCTCTATTATTTATGGCGTAAACAGGTTAGAGTCAGTTCGTGATCTTAGGTACGATCTATGGCTGCAATATAAGCATAAGTTTCTCAACCGTTACATGGAATTTATGTGTGTGATAAATGCTGACGTAGTTGACCCTAAAATCATGCAACAGGTAGTTGAAGCCGAGATGACCTAAATTCTTGATTGTTCAGACTGAGGCCAAGTCGATTTGATCCAAAAGCTGACCAGGCAGAGGTCGACGATCGGCCCGAGGCGAGCTTATACAGTGATTGTTACCGATCAGCCTTTTGTGCATCTTGATCCATCCATGTGCTGAAATTAGGGGTCAAGCCTATCTACCTGGTCATATTGTCCTTAATAGACTGTCCCATTGATCTTGCTGAGCCGACCAGTCTCCCAGGCATCTTCTGATCGTTTGTATTCGGATGATTCCTAAAGATGCGCATATAAGTCGAAGCTCGGTCATACACAACGCCGATGACTAAGCTTTGGAGGGTCCTATCCTTAGAACGATCTGAGACGCCTATTCAGGACCCCCTTTATCCTGGGAACACGTGCGATGAGCTCGTGAGTCTGAGCGGATCCCATGCGTGGTCAGACCACTTTTACCCACAACATAAGCCACCTACTTATGAGTTTGCAATGCGAGCTCGGGAAGTAAGTCGGTGGAATGGGGTCGAGCGGACGAGTTGTATTGCTTTTATTATAGGTCGACAGGAAGGTGTGAGAATCATGAAAAAATTGCAATGATGGCCTGGAATGGTAGAGGCGTCATACGCTGTCACAACAACTTTTTCGGCTTCTGGCCTATACAATGCAGACGCGTGGCACAACTCGAGGATTCGGATCGGCGAAGTGAACATGGAGCTGTAACACGTATAGAGGTGGGTGTTAAGATGTCTCTTCGTCTGCGGTATTTAAGGCAGGTCATCAATACCCACAGCCGAGGAGGCCTATAAAAGTGAAATACCTCATTAGTAGCTTGGCTATTTGCGCCTTATCTTTCCTTTCTCTGCTTCATAATTCCCAAAGTAAGCGATTTTTCTCTCTTCTCCGACCACCATTCCTTTTCTTCTTCTTTTTTCTTGCATTTTCCTTCCTCAGCCCGATATGTTGGATATGTCGAGGAACGAGAGATATATGCTTTTGAGGGCGAATCAGACCGGGGTAGCATTGATTCCCGGTCTAGGGTCCCATCAAAACCATCTTCTCCAAATTCGGTGGGATTTACTCAGGAAGAGGCTCCGCCCTTACTCAGTGGGCGGCTGCTTAGTCCCCGGCTGAGCAGTGAGTCAATGTCAGCCTTGGAGGGTCGATCTTAAAGGAGGCGGCTTTGGCAGGGATCCGTTCGGAATATCATATCCCGGACTTTATACGGATTCGAATAACAGCCCCCTTTAAAGACCCTAGTAACCCTGTCGAAGGGTATGTTGATGTTTTATTTAAACCAACCTGATTTAAATGATTTTAAACTCGCAAGTATACGAATTAGGCGTAGATACGGTACATATTACTAGATCGTTCCCACGAGGACTGGTTGTCACAATTCGAATTTTACGATTCTTCTTAACTAATCCAACAAATAGTGTAACGAGTGAAATAACAAAAATCTACGAAAAATAACCAAGAGCAATAAGGAAAATTCAATCGAGGAGAATATTAGGACTTTTGAATCCACCCCTAATTATCTTGACCCTTGTTGTACCTGTTGATTCACCCTGACTCAGATTGATATAAATTTAATAAATAAAGCACAATCTATGTCCTTGGTCGGGCACATAGAATGTTTAATCCCTTAAAGCATAAGGATCACATCTTTCCATCCATGGTCAGGCATAAAGAGATGTAATTCATATTTCTTTCTCTATAGGAAACCTATTCATGGTCAGACACAAGCACCTAGAATAAGATTCCAAACAACATCCACATCTAGACTTTGGTTAAGCTTATAGAATGGAGAAGCACGGAGTTTTCATGTAAGCACACTAGAGAAAGAAACAAATCAATCAAATCCAGGTGAAATCAACAATAAACAAGAGTCATTCAAATTAGGGGTTTCATCTTAGCCCTAGCCAAAAAATTAGCAATCCATAAATTCAAATAGAAAGAAAGAAAAATAAGATTGAGAAAACTTAAGGACTCTCTCTCTCTCTCTCTCTCTCTCTCTCTCTCTCTCTCTCTCTCCCTGTCTCTCCCTCTCTCTCCAAACTTTCCTCTCTTTCTCCTTGGCTCTGGATCTGCTCCCCCCAGTCTAGCTCTTAGGATCTCGCCCCTAAATCAAGCAATGCCTTCTCAATCTTATGATCTCCTATGACACAAGAAATGGTGGGAGCTCCTAGATCCCTAAATTTAGGAGCGGTGTTATGTTGAATCATGGAGCTGAGTTGCTCCGCAAGGAAGACCTTGTGAACATTCATCTTACGCTTCTGAGTGCATAAATCTTTAAGAAACTTATCGTAAGTAGGGACTTGCTTGATAGCATCAAGCAACGAAATGTTAATTTGCACTTGTTTAAACATGTCCAATATATCATTAAAGTTGTTTCCTTTCTTAACTGGTGTCAAACGTTGAGGAAAAGGTGTTTTAGGCACATAGGATGGCATAGGAGTGGTTCCTGGAGAGTCAGATTGTTGTTGGTCTTTGGATGCACTAGTATGTCTCTCCGCTACATTTTGGTCTTCCGATTTGGAATTTGAATCTTCACTAGGCATCTCTACTTTGTTCTCGATCTGTTTACCGGACCTAAGGGTAATGATTGGTTTAGCTTGCTCATGATATTGTTCTTGGTTTGAATTAGATCCGATCTCATACTGTCCTTTTGGATTTGCCACAGGTTGGCTAGAAAACTTGCCCCTCTCTCTCTCACTCAATGTGGTAGCAAGTTGACCCAATTGTACTTTCAGCTTGGCAATGGATTGTGCATTTGTATGTAAGCTTTGCAGGTTAGCTTGTAAAGTCTATTGGGTGTCTTTTTGAAATTGAAGAGAACTCTGCATAAAACGATTGAGTGTATCTTCAAGAGATGGTTTCCGTGATTGTGAAGGAAGTTGTTGATCTTGCGGAAACTGTTGAAGTTGTTGACTGCCAACTTGTGAGTAAGATTGCATAGAAGGATTTCCAGATGGTCCTCCTTGTTGCGGTCCTTTTGCCCAAGAAAAATTTGGATGCCTAGCCCACCCTGGGTTTTAGGTGTCTGAGTAAGGATCATTCCCAGGTCTCCAAAAAGTGTTCATAGCATGAACTTGTTCAGATAGAAATTTTGAAAATGCTGCACCAGATAGACAAGACTGCGTAGGATGGGCGGGACTGGAACATATGGCACATGACTCAATTTGAGTTGTTTTTGGAGGTCCATTATTTAACATCAAAGCATCAACTTTTTGTATCAGGCTATCAATTTTGGCATAAAGATCTAGCGTGACTCCTATCTCATATATACCACCTTTCTTCTGTGGTTGGGGACTTCTTTCACCCCTATTTGAATAATCCCATTGCTGGGAGTTTTCACACAAGGTTTCAAAGAAATTTCAAGCTTCAACATCACTTTTGGTCATGAATGACCCTCTATTAGTGGCATCAACCATGCGACAATTTTGGGGTGTCAAACGGTCATAGAAGTATTGAACCTGTTGCCACTTCTCAAAACCATGGTGTGGACATTTAAGAAGTAAGTCCTTCCATCTTTCCCAACATTCATGAAAGTGTTCCCCCTCTTTTTGTGTGAAATTAGTAATTTCTCTACAGAGGGCGTAGTTTTGTGCACAGGGAAGAACTTGTTTAAGAACTTCTTAGACAGTTGGTCCTATGTAGTGATAGACCCAACTCCTAGAGAATTCAACCATGTTTTTACCTTATCCTTCAAAGAAAAAGGAAAAAGGTGCAAACGAATCGAATCATCTGAAAAGTTTTGGAACCTAAAGGTAGAGCAAATGTCTAGGAATTCTTTCACATGATGATAGGGATCCTCCTTATCTAAACCATAAAAGGAGGGCAACAATTGTATGACCCCAGGTTTAAGTTCAAAGTGTGCTGCCGTGGTGGCTGGCAAAACTATGCATGAAGGCGCATTAAATTGGACAGGAGCTGAATAATCTCTAAGAGCTTTAACTCCATTCTCGTCCGCCATTTCAAATAGAATGTTTCTAAATCTCCTACGAAATGTTCTTTCTATTTTGGGATCGAAAGGTGCTAGTTCTATGTTCAGAGATCTACATCCTAGCATAAACTATGTTATTGCAATGTAAGAGAGAAAACTAAACTAAGATGTAACCTAAGAGAAATAAAACTAGAACTAAAAATTATAAATTCCTAAAAACAAGATAAAACTATGTAAACAATAATTGGAAGAAAGAACCTGGAAAAGGAGATGATCAATGTCTGAAGAATTGGGAGCTCCTCCTTCACTTTGAAGACAATTTTATTTTGCAGCTTCTTTCCTCAATTCCTGTAAACAAATTAAACACAAAAATAAATTAAATTTCCTAAAATAATGCTAGAAAAATCCTAAGGCTATGAATTATGATAAGCAAGAATCTTAAATCCAATTTGGACCGAAACAGTCCCCGGCAATGGTGCCAAAAACTTGATGTTTTATTTAAACCAACCTGATTTAAATGATTTTAAACTCGCAAGTATACGAATCAGGTGAAGATACGGTACGTATTACGAGATCGTTCCCACGAGGACTGGTTGTCACAATTCAAATTTAACGATTCTTCTTAACTAATCCAACAAATAGTGTAACGAGTGAAATAACAAAAAAAAAAACTACGAAAAATAACCAAGTGCAATAAGGAAAATTCAATCGAGGAGAATACTAGGACTTTTGAATCCACCCCAATTATCTTGACCCTTGTTGTACTTGTTAATTCACCCTCACTCAGATTGATATAAATTTAATAAATAAAGCACACTTTATGTCCTTAGTCAGGCACATAGAATGTTTAATCCCTTAAAGCATAAGGATCACATCTTTCCATCCATGGTCAGGCATGAAGAGATGTAATTCATATTTCTTTCTCTATAGGAAGCCTGTTCATGGTCAGACACAAGCACCTAGAATAAGATTCCAAACAACATCCACATCTAGACTTTGGTTAAGCTCATAGAATGGAGAAGTATGAAGTTTTCAGTTAAGCACACCCGAGAAAGAAATAAATATATCAATTCAGATAAAATCAACACATAACAAGAGTCATTCAAATTAGGGGCTTCATCTAAGCCCTAGCTAAAAGATTAGCAACTCATAAAATCAACTAGAAAGAGAGAAAAATAAAATTGATTAACCGAACACATCCTTCTGGCTCTTCTTTCTTCCTCTCTCTCTCCCTCATTTTCTCCCTTTATAGTAGTTGTAGGGACGTCGGTTCCATGTGTAAGGAGGTTTCCCAGAATACGCTATGAGAAGGTCAGTCGGATGCCCTTTTAGAAATTGCCTGCGAAGGCTTTTTACGCAACAGGAATAGAATTCTTGTGCTGATTTCCCGGTGGGGCCCATTCTTGAGTTCAGACAGGATACCACTCCGTTCACCGACTTCTCCTCGAAATTTCAACTAGAGATGGCTGGTTTTGGAATGTTATTGACGCGGCCAAAGGTAGAATCATGCTGAAATCGGTGCAGGGCTATTTGAAGCCAGCACATTTGCGTGCATGGGTACACAAAATCAACATGAGTTTGATCATATCGCGCCCCTTTGCATGATATGCATTGTGGGTCTAATTACACCTTGCAACAAAAACATGATTAAAGTATGACGTTAAGCATTATCATGCATGCAAAAGCACGAGATAATTGGGGTCTAATGCTGAGATAGCTTTTGAGAATGCGAAAAAGTGTGAAGGGATGTATGATGATGTTGATAGAAATCAACCTGTCTCATAATTTTTCTGAAAAAATCATCGAGAACCGACAAGATTATAACGCTCCATCGGTTAAGAAGTCCTTACGTGATCATATACGGGAGAACAATTACACCCCACGGATAGTACGTGAGTGTTGGGGTTATCATAACTATGGGAGAGAATTATTATCACCCGTCCGAGAAAAAGAAAACAATGCGTGATTATATTATGAGTGATAATAGGTATTACCAACCATCAAATTCTCCTACCTATGATACATATGACTATACTCAGTGGAAACATCAATGTTGGAAAGATGAACCAACAACCTATTATAATGATTATTCTTTTGGATCCCCTACCTTTGAGATGAACCAACAACCTATTCCAATGATTATTCTTTTAGATCCCCTACCTTTGAGATGAACCAACAACCTATTATAATCATTATTTTTTAGATCCCCTACCTTTGAGATTCAACCAAAATCAACCTATTATAATGATTACCCTTTGCATAATATGATCAACATGGGTTTGATCATATCCATTGGAAAATCCACGTTGCATATTAGACCCCAATTATCTCATGCTTTTGCATACATGATAATGCTTAATGTCATACTTTAATCGTGTTTTTGTTGCAAGGTGTAATTAGGAGCTTGGACTGAAAAAGGATACTACAAGCATGGAATTAACACTCCGAAGTCACCAAAGCAAGGGGCGAGCGTTAATTTGTTACCATATTCTGCATATGAGCAGCTAGGACGTGGTGAGCTGAAATTAACTAAAAGAACACTACAACTAGCTGATAGATCTGTCAAGGTGCCCCGTGGTGTTATTGAGGATGTGCTAATCCAGGTTGATAAGTTTTATTTTCCAGTGGATTTCATCGTTCTAGATACTCAGCCTGTCCAGAATCCTACTCGTCAAATTCCGATTATTCTGGGACGTCCATTCTTAGCTACATCCAATGCTATCATAAATTGCAGGAATGGAGTTATGAAGTTGTCTTTTGGTAACATGAAGATTAAACTCAATGTTTTCAATGTTGGACAACAACCGGAAGACTCGGATGATATATTTGAAGTGGACATGATTGGGAGTCTAGTGCATGAATCTTTCCTTCAATCTTCCGAAGACGCACTTGAGACTTGCTTAGCACATTTTGGCATGGATTTTGACATAGAGAGTTCCATTCGAGAAGTCAATGCATTGCTCGACTCTACTCCTATAATGGAGACTGCAAAATGGAAAGCGAAAGTGGAACCTCTTCCACCCTCTGAGTCTAAACCGGTCTCATCTATTGAGAAACCACCCAACCTTGACCTTAAACAATTACCTACAAATCTCGAGTATGCATTTTTAGGTCCTTCTGAGACTCTGCCTGTCATCATAGCTTCTAACCTTGAGAAGGAATAGGAGAGCAGGTTGCTTAATGTTATGAGAGAATATAAGGCAGTTATTGGGTAGACGATAGAGGACACTAAGGGAGTAAGCCCCACTTTGTGTATGCATCGTACTGATCTTGAAGAAAATACAGAAGCGTCGCGGAGGCTTAACCTTAACATGGAAGAAGTTGTTCGAGCGGAAGTGCTTAAATTATTAGACAATGGTATCATTTACCCCATTTCAGATAGCACGGTTCAAGTTGTTCCCACAAAGTCTGGGATTGGTTAATCAAGATGTTGAGGAAATTTATCTAGAGGACCCAGGTTAGCAAGTTTGATTAATTCATGGTCAATGGTTACTTTCATTGCTTGTCTGGCTAAAGACGTTAAACTTAGCGCTCCTGGGAGGCAACGCAGCTTTTCCTTCCATTTCATTTTCCTAGTTAGTTCAATGTTTGTGGGTAACATTGCTGCAAACCCTCACGAGACTACAACCCGTCCACTAGGGACAACCTAGGGGTTTAAAGGCTTGTTGCATACTTTAAATGCAATCGAGAGCACCTGCGAAAGTGATATAGGTAGGATATTCTTTTTGTGATTTTATTTTTGTTATTTTGCTTTTGTTGATTTCTCTCTTGTACTGACTCGCTTTTACGTTGATATTTTTGGGAAAGCCTCTTGATTTTTCGTCCAGGTACTATCTTTCCATCACTCCTCTTTTATTTTTGTTGTCCCATGTGCATTACATGCTTATTTCTTTTACATTGAGGATAATGTAGAATTTAGGTTGGGGTGGGAGATTAGGTTTACCTAATCAGTATTTTCTTGGTCTTGAGCAAACAATTGTGAAGATTTTTAAATATTTTTTGGAATTTCTTATGAAGTCAAAGTGATGTTGAAGGATAGTTGTGATTTTAACATTACAAGATACAGAATGTTGGTAATTTCTGACTCTTGGATTTAGCCATATATTAGATATCACAGTTAAGTCTGAATTGTTAACCCATGATTAGAAGTTTTAAACATTGATTGAGTCATGATTTCACATATCACATCTCACTTACGCATCAAGGTTTCGGTTCGATATTGAATGATTAACTTGGTAATCACTAAGTATGAAAGGAACCAGCCTGAAAAAAAAATTTAGCATCAGTTTATAAAAAAGAATTGAAAGGGTTAGTTGAATAATCTTCACCATAGGTTTGCTCCCTATAGATGAAGATTTGATTTTCCAAGGTTGACATTCGGAAAGAGTTAGGCGACTAGTTCTCACCATAAGTTTGCTCCCTATAGGTGAGGATTTGATTCCCCTCCTTGACGTTACTGTTCATAAATAAATAAATAAATAAAAATCAAAGGCTGGTAGAATGAAAAGTTAATCTGTAAGGCAAGTGTTGGTTTCAGGTTTGGTTGTCATGAATTATGTTGTTAATTACCAATGATAACATGAAATTGACAATTGGATCTCTTAATAGTGGTAAGCCGAGATTACACTTTATACTCATGGAACTCAATGTTTAGAATTGTTCTAATTAATAGATTAATATTTTGAACTTGATTATGAAGTTTACTGTAAGCTTAATTCCAGGAGAAAATTCTACTCACCATTCATGAATCTTAGAATTCTCACATCTCGACTATTTGTTCACAAGTCACTTGAGTTTATAGGAATTGTCTTTTATTTCTGAAATTATTTTTCACATGTTTTGCTCGGGACTAGCAAAATGCTGGTTGGGGGTTGTGATAAGGGTCGAATATTGCATATTAGACCCCAATTATCTCATGCTTTTGCATATATGATAATGCTTAATGTCATACTTTAATCGTGTTTTTGTTGCAAGGTGTAATTAGGAGCTTGGACTTAAAAAGGATACTACAAGCATGAAATTAACACTCCGGAGTCACCAAAGTAAGGGACGGACTCCAGAGGATCAAGATTAATGGATTTACATTACAAAGATCCGAGGAAATCAAGCCGTTCACGTCAAAGAGGCCCAAAAGTTGTCCAAGATGCAAGATCATTGGGTTTCCACCATCCATTCATCTCGAAACTTCATACGTGGTCTGAGGACAATAAATTAACCGTACATATTAAATTTCAGCCATTGGATCACTGCGGAAGTGACCCAACGGTCAGATTAGCCATCAGAATCATGATTCTAGGCCCACCTGATAACTGGATTTGCCTCAATTTTGGACTCAATGCCTAAAATGATATGATAGAACGGATGGACGAAGCTGATTTATCAGGAACATCACGATGGGCCCCACCCTAGGAGGCGTGCACACCCAGCACATGTAAACATGTGGTGCACCGAATATCACAAAAGTCGGTCAGCGCATGCTGACCGACATTTCCTTCCCAAAGCTGGTCCTCTGCTACTAACAGAACAGAGGAATCGTGATTTTTTCAGTGGGCCCCACCCTTGATCAGAAACATTGATCTGGACCGTCCATTGGTCTCCCATCGAGCCTCTTATTACTGCCTAGGTGGCAGAATTTTAGAATATCGCAAGGATCTAAATCCAATCGTTCAAACGTAATTCGGACGGCAGTTTAAAAAACTCAGTGGCCCACACCGAAATCAGTGAAGAACCACTCATGTCCAAGTTATTTTTCGTTCTTCATCTAATGGACGACATGGATTTCACATTAGAATTTGATTGTGGCCCACAGATACTACCGACTCAAACAGCATCAGCGTTCTCTATCTGTCTGCGAAACAGAGGCTGCAGATGATCTCGGTGGGCCATCGTCAATGACAAAATGATCAATCTGAGTCGTCCATCGTGATGACATGACCTTGAGTTTATTTAAATTGGCTGATTGTAACTAGACTAATAGTGGTTTGGCTAATCATGCATACGTGGCACAAACTAGCATCTATTGCTATCGTATGTGATGTACGTATTTTGTCTGACTGGATGAGCATTCCCAAGTCGATGATTGCATGGGTAACGAGCCCAATTTTTGCATGGATGAGCATCTCCGGGGCGATGATTGCATTCACTCATCCATACATCTAATAAAACTACATCATGTACTATTTTGTATGCCTTATTTTTACAAGTATGCTCACTTAATGCGGCGGTGTGTAATCTTGAGGGGAATTCACACTGAGTTGGTCACTCATCCATCAAATATATAAGCGTACATGTAGCACAGGTGGCCCAGATGATATTCACGTTCTTATTGATAAGGAACAAGCTATAATTAGTAAGCTTGCATGATTGTATTTGCTAAGGATTGCTCCAGGATTTTACATCCCAAGATTGTTGTAATTTATTTTGTTTCATATGTAATATTATTTCATTTCGTAATTCTTAATTTCAGAGACATTGGTTGTATAAGTCATTATGGGCAACTTCTTGTATATTTGAATGATAATGCAAGTTTCCTTTACATTTGACTTGTCCATACTACGCTAACTGCTAACTCTGAATGATAAAGAAAAAAAAAACATATGGAATTTGGCTCTTTGTAGGTTAACACTCGAATTTTTGGGAAACGGGTCATATACTCGGGTCCAGAAAACAGGGGGCGTTACACTTATGTACGACCAAAAGACAGCAAAATATTCAAAAGAAGATCATTTTAACTGAAAGAGTGAGTGTCATCATGAAGCAATATGTGCCACAAAAGTACAAAGATCTCAGTAACCCAACCATCGCTTGCGTAATTGGGAACTACCGAATTGAGCACACACTACTTGACTTAGGAGTGAGTGTGAATTTGATCCCGTACTCGGTCTACGAGCAACTGGGTCTAGGTTAATTAAAACCTACCCAGATCACGTTACAACTTGTCGATCCCTCAGTCCATATACCGAGATGGATAATTGAGGATGTGTTGGTTCAGGTTGACAAATTCTACTACCCGGTACATTTTATTGTCCTGAATACTCAACCCATCGTGGACATGAGCACTCAAATTCCTGTCATCCTTGGTTGCCCATTCCTTGCCACATTAAATGTGATCATTAATTGTAGGAATGGAGTCATGAGTTTGTCATGAGTTTGTCTTTCGGGAATATGACATTGGAGTTGAATATCTTTTTCAATACAGGCAAACAGTCAGAGGATGAGGATGATTTCCACGACATTAACATGATCGACTATTTCATGGAAGATAGAACTCTTTTGACCTTATCCTCTGACCCTCTTGAGACGTGTCTGGCCCACTCTCATGATTTTGATGATGATATGATTAGGGAGATAGGAGCCATGCTTGATACCGTGCCGACACTTGAAGTTAACCGGTAGAGGCCACAATTTGAAGAGTTATGCCAAACTGATGTAGTGCCCCTACCATCTAACCTCAAGGTACCAAAGCTTGACCTAAATACCTTTGCCCTATGGTGAAACAAACTACAGTAAACAGTAGTTATTGAATGCCTAAATCCAAGCCACTCATCTAAATCCTATCTCATACGTAAGCTAATCCAACCTGTTCAAAGCCATCATCAAACCAATACAAGGCATCTCAATGGTCTAAATCTTGCATAGTACGATCAGGTTGAAGAAATCTAGCCATCTCTTTTATGAAGAGTGTCAGGTCTCTTCTTCTTTCTCATACGTCTCCATTTGTTGGTCATCTCACGTAGTGCACTTACTACTTTCGTTTACTTTGCTTATAATTAATTACGACACTTCTTCTCTCTCCAATGCCCAGCTCCTCTAGGTGTTTTCGAGTGTATTCTCTGTGACTTGCCGATTCTTGGATCCCATCACATCAGAAACGAAGGGTCGCCTAGTCCTATGTTTCTCTTTCTTTTCATCTCTCTTAAGTACACAAGTGTTAGTTAAATGCCTCTGTGATCCCCCACTTCCAATCTTAGGTTAGACCCTAGTAGTCATGGAGTGCTTGCTTGTGACTGATAGAAACTAAGTTAATTTTTTTCATTTTTTACCTAGGTACGCGGACGATGGTAGATCGCCTCTATGATCTCTCATTTTCAATCATAAGTTAGATTCTAGTATTTGGAGAGTACTTGACTATCGAGATTAAGTCCATCCTTAATTTCTTTTTAGGTACCCCGGATGTTGGTAGATTGCATCGACAAACTCTCACCTTCAATTCCAAGATGCTAAAGTTATTTAATCCCTTAAAATCCCATTAATCCCACAAAATAGAGAACACACTCACGTGTGGGTAGAGAAGATATGCCTACTACCTTCCTTAACCATCATTGAGATCCCTTACTCATCTCATGTTACATATTATGAGTCATTTTAAAGCAGGGAGACCAAATCAACGGCTTGGATGGCAAATAAACTCGATGGTGGGCCAATGTCACGTGTGATAGTGGGCCTCACAGCGTATACAGGTATTGGCCCCACCGTGGCCCATTCCATTGATAGTCGTGGGGTCCATGGACACCATTAAAAACTTCCTAGGGCCCAATCATGCGGATTAGATACAGTCCCACTGTTCCACTGTTTTTTGCGCTGGGGTCCACTGGAGCTTTGGATTTAACTCGTTCTTTGGATATTGCCCTAAAATGATCTCTCCAAATGGATGGAATGCGTGGATATAAAACATACATCATGGTGGGGCCCAAAAATGAGAGTATATAAATATCAGGTGAACCACACCACATGAAAACAATAGTGATTGGATATCCATCATTTAAATCCTCGTAAGGCCCACTGTACCGTTTATTTGGCAACGAATCTGTTTATTAGTTCATACAGGCCTAGATAAAGGGGAAAAACAAAAATCATCTTGATCCAAAACTTTTATGGCCCCCAAAAAGTTTTAAATGGTTGCGCTCATTTAACACTGTTACCTGTAATGTGGTCCATTTCATATTGGGATATGCTTCATTTTTTGTCTCATGCCATAAGATAGTCTTTAAAAATAGATGGACGGCATGGATTAAATACATACATCATGGTGTGGCCCACAGAGCACCAACCACCAGCCATTGGATGGTTTCAGGAGAAGTAGCCAATCTATTCCTCGTATTTGTGGTGTGGTCCATTTAATCTTTGGATATGATTCATTTTTTGAATAATTCACTAAAATGATTTAGAAGAATGGATGAATGGTGTGGGTTGATCCCAAATTTATAGGTAAATCCAAAACTCAAGTGTACCATGCCACGCGAAACAGTGTGGAATAATGATTTCCACCATTCATATATACCTTCCTTGGGCCCACAGTAATGTTT
This sequence comes from Magnolia officinalis, assembly GCA_021015155.1. Classification (NCBI taxonomy): domain Eukaryota; kingdom Viridiplantae; phylum Streptophyta; class Magnoliopsida; order Magnoliales; family Magnoliaceae; genus Magnolia; species Magnolia officinalis. Next base: position 171,498 of record JAJHSJ010002755.1, on the reverse strand, counting down.
ATTTGACATCCAACATGTTCAGAATATCAAAAAGATATGAATTAAGAGAAAACACAAACATCAACTTGATCCAAAACTTTTATGAATGCTATTTTTAATGGTGGACGTTTAATACCCACTTTGTCGGGACTTTTTTTTATCCACCTTGGCTTTGAAAGTGTTCGCGAACCATGATCCATTCGGTCCATCAGACGATAAATCATATTTTCACCATGTATCTTAAATTTCATTCAAATATAATAGTTATGTAGATCACATCACAGTGAAAAGTGTGAAATCACGTATAAAACATCTAAATTCACATCATGAACATTCGAATACAATTGATTTCAGGAAAATCAATCTTCTTTTTGTCTAGGATCGGATGAATAGATTAGATTGCGTGTATATAGTAAGGTGATATTATGAAACTTAAAAATCATTTGTATATGAAACTCAAGTAGGCCATACCATCTAAAACTATGTGAAGACATCCTAAAAAATATAAAAGCACTTGGTGGGGCGCATATGAGTTTTGGATGCGACAGAAAATTGGTCTGACCCCGCATCCAATTGGAGGGGTCAGACCAATTTTGGGGCCCAAATGGTCTCAGAATGCAACGGTTCTAGTGGAGTTTCAAAGAGCACTGACACACCTTTCCAATGAACCTAAAATCGACCCAATCTGACATATAACGAGGGAGTTATGAGCATTTTATTCGCATCAGGCGATTTCGAAAGATTACGATCGAGATTGAGAAACGACGATCGAAGGCTTCTAGCATTCTTTTGGGGTATCAAACGGACTTGGAATCAGGCAATTCCACTTTCATTTTGTAAGCTTGTCAAGTTATCTCTCCAACGACCTAAAAATCGTCCAAATCTAACTCCCGGTGTTGGAGTTATGTGGGTTTTCCTGGGAACAGGGGATGTCAAAAAATTTTGGACCATTTACTCTCACCCCACTTTTGGGGGCCCAAACGGTCTCGGAATATGACAGTTCTAATGGGATTTCGAAGAGCACTAACTGACCTTTCCAATGAACCTAAAATCAACCCAATCCGACATATAACGAGATAGTAACGAGCATTTTATTCACATCACGCGATTTCGAAACATTAACGATCGAGATTGAGAAACAACGATCGAAGGCTTCTAGCATGTTGTTGGGGTATCAAACGGCCTCAGAATTAGGCGATTCTTGTTTCGTTTTGAAAGCTTGTCAAGTTACCTTTCCAACGAGCTAAAAATTGCCCAAATCCGACCCCCGGAGGGAGGTATGAGGGTTTTCGTGGGAACAGAGGATGTTAAAAAAATTTTGGACCATTTACTCTCACCCCACTTTTGGGGGCCCAAATGGTCTCGGAATGCGACGGTTCCAGTGGGGTTTCGAAGAGCACTGACTCACCTTTCCAATGAACCTAAAATTGACCTAATCAGACATATAACGAGGGAGTTACGAGTATTTTATTCGCATCATGCGATTTCGAAAGATTAATGAATGAGATTGAGAAACGATGATCGAAGACTTCTAACGTGCTTTTAGGGTATCAAACGGCCTCGGAATTAGGTGATTCATCTTTCGTTTTCAAATCTCGTCAAGTTATCTTTCCAACGAGCTAAAAATTGTCCAAATTTGACCCCCGGTGAGGGAGTTAAGAGGGTTTTCGTGGGAATAGGGAATGTAAAAAAATTCTGGACCATTTACTCTCACCCAACTTTTGGGGGTCCAAACGGTCTCAAAATGCGACGGTTCCAATGGGGTTTCGAAGAGCACTGACTCACCTTTCCAATGAACCTAAAATCAACCCAATCTAACATATAACGAGGGAGTTACGAGCATTTTATTCGCATCACGCAATTTTGAAAGATTAACGATCGAGATTGAGAAACGATGATTGAAGGCTTCTAGCATGCTTTTGAGGTATCAAACGGCTACAGAATCAGGAGATTCCTCTTTCGTTTTGAAAGCTCATCAAGTTACCTTTCCAATGAGCTAAAAATTGTCCAAATCAGACCTCGGCGAGGGAGTTATAAGGCTTTTCGTGGGAACAGGGGATGTCGAAAAATTCTGGACCATTTACTCTCACCCCACTTTTGGGGGGCCCGAACAATCTCGGAATGCGACGGTTCTAGTGGGGTATCGAAGAGCACTGACACACCTTTCCAATGAACCTAAAATCGACCAAATCTGACATATAACGTGGGAGTTACGCGCATTTTATTCGCATCATGTGATTTGGAAAGATTAACGATCGAGATTGAGAAATGACGATCGAAGGCTTTTAGTATGCTTTTGGGGTATCAAATAGCCTCAGAATCAGGCGATTCCTCTTTAATTTAAAAATCTCGTCAAGTTACCTTTCCAACGAGATAAAAATCATCCCAATCCGACCCCCGGTGAGGGAGTTATGAAGGTTTTCGTGGGAACAGGGGATGTCAAAAAAATTCTGGACCATTTACTGTCACACCACTTTTGGGGGTCCAAACAGTGTCAGAATGCGACGGTTCCAGTGGGGTTAAGAAGAGCACTGACTCACTTTTCCAATGAACCTAAAATCGACCCAATCCGACATATAACGAGGGAGTTACGAGCATTTTATTCGCATCACGCGATTTCGAAAGATTAACGATCGAGATTGAGAAACGATGATCGAAGGCTTCTTGCGTGGTTTTGGGGTAACAAACGGCCTTAGAATCAGGCAGTTCCTTTTTCGTTTTGAAAGCTCATCAAGTTTCCTTTCCAACGAGCTAAAAATCGTCCAAATACGACCCACGGTGAGGGAGTTATGAGGGTTTTTATAGGAACAGGGAATGTTAGAAAATTTCTGGACCATTTACTCTCATCCCACTTTTGGGGGCCCAAACGGTCTTAAGAATGCGATGGTTCTAATGGGGTTTCAAAGAGCACAGACTCCCATTTACAATGAACCTAAAATCGACTAAATCCGACATATAACGAGGGAGTTACGAGCATTTTATTCACATCACGTGATTTTGAAAGATTAACGATCGAGATTGAAAAACGACGATCGAAGGCTTCTAGCATGCTTTTGGGGTATCAAACGGCCTCGGGATCAGGTGGTTCCTCTTTCGTTTTGAAATCTCGTCAAGTTACGTTTCCAACGAACTAAAAATCGTCTAAATCCGACCCACGGTGAGGGAGTTATGAGGGTTTTCGTGGGAACAGGGGATGTTAGAAAAATTTTAGACCATTTACTCTCACCCCACTTTTAAGGGCCCAAACGGTCTCAGAATGTGACAGTTCCAGTGGGGTTTCGAAGAGCACTGACTCACCTTTCCAATTAACTTAAAATCGACCAAATCCGACATATAACGAGGGAGTTAGGAGCATTTTATTCGCATCACGCGATTTTGAAAGATTAACAATCGAGATTGAGAAACAACGATCAAAGGTTTCTAACATGCTTTTGGGGTATCAAACGACCTTAGAATCAGGCGATTCCTTTTTTTTTTTTTTTTTTGAAAGCTCATCAAGTTACCTTTCCAAGGTGCAAAAAATCGTTCAAATCTGACCCCCGGTGAGGGAGTTATGAGGGTTTTCGTGGGAACAGGGGATGTTAGAAAAATTATGGACCATTTACTCTCACCCCACTTTTGGGGACCCAAACGGTCTCAAAATGTGACGGTTCCAATGGGGTTTCGAAGAACACTAACTCACCTTTCCAATGAACCTAAAATCAACCCAATCTGACATATAATGAGGGAGTTACAAGCATTTTATTCGCATCACAAGATTTCGAAAGATTAACAATCAAAATTGAGAAAAGACGATCGAAGGCTTCTATCATGCTTTTGGGGTATCAAACAGCCTCGAAATCAGGTGATTCTTTTTTCATTTTGAAAGCTCGTCAAGTTACCTTTCCAACGAGCTAAAAATCGTCGAGATCCGACCCTCGGTTATGGAGTTATGAGGGTTTTCGTGGGAACAGGAGATGTTAGAAAAATTATGGACCATTTAATCTCACCCCACTTTTGGGGCCCAAATGGTCTCGGAATGCGACGGTTCCAGTAGGGTTCGAAGAGCACTGACTCACCTTTCCAATGAACCTAAAATCGACCCAATCTGACATATAACGAGGGAGTTACGAGCATTTTATTCGCATCACGCGATTTCGAAAGATTAACGATCGAGATTGAGAAACGATGATCGAAGGCTTCTAGCGTGATTTTGGGGTATCAAACGGCCTTGGAATCAGGCGATTCCCCTTCCTGTTTTGTAAGCTCGTCAAGTTATCTTTCCAACGAGCTAAAAATTGTCCACATCTGACCCCCGGTGTTGGAGTTATGTGGGTTTTCGTGGGAACAGGGGATGTCGAAAAATTCGGGACCATTTACTCTCACCCCACTTTTGGGGCCCAAACGGTCTCAAAATGCGACGGTTCTAATGGGGTTTGGAAGAGCACTAACTCACCTTTCCAATTAAGCTAAAATTGACCAAATCCAACATATAACGAGGGAGTTACAAGCATTTTATTCGCATCACGCGATTTCGAAAGATTAACAATCGAGATTGAGGAACGACGATCGAAGGCTTCTAGCATGCTTTTGGGGTATCAAACGGCCTCAGAATCTGGCTATTCCTCTTTCATTTTGAAAGCTTGTTAAGTTACCTTTCCAACGAGCTAAAAACCGTCTAAATCCGACCCCCGGTGAGGGAGTTACGAGGGTTTTTGTGGGAACAGGGGATGTTAGAAAATTTCTGGACTATTTACTCTCACCCCACTTTGGGGAGCCCAAACAATCTCGGAATGCGACGGTTCTAGTGGGGTTTCGAAGAGCACTGACTCACCTTTCCAATGAACCTAAAATCGACCCAATCGGACATTTAATGAGGGAGTTACGAGCATTTTATTCGCATCACACGATTTTGAAAGATTAACGATCGAGATTGAGAAACGACGATCGAAGGCTTCTGGCATGCTTTTGGGGTATCAAACGGCCTTATAATTAGGTGATTCCTCTTTTGTTTTGAAAGCTCATCAAGTTATTTTTCCAACGAGCTAAAAAACGTCCAAATTCAACCTTCGGTGAGGGAGTTATGAGGGTTTTCGTGGGAATATGGGATGTTAAAAAATTCTGGACCATTTACTCTCACCCAACTTTTGGGGACCCAAACAGTCTCGGAATGCAATGGTTCCAATGGGGTTTCGAAGAGCACTGACTTACCTTTCCAATGAACCTAAAATTGACCCAATCCGACATATAATGAGGGAGTTACGAGCATTTTATTTGCATCACACGATTTTGAAAGGTTAACAATCGAGATTGAGAAACAATGATTAAAGGCTTCTTTCTAGCGTGCTTTTTGGGTATCGAACAGCCTCAGAATCAACTGATTCCTATTTTGTTTTGAAAGCTCGTCAAGTTACCTTTCTAACGAGCTAAAAATCGTCTAAATTCGACCCCCGGTGGGGGAGTTATGAGGGTTTTCGTGGAAACAGGGGATGTTAGAAAAATTCTAGACCATTTACTCTCTCCCCACTTTTGGGGACCCAAAGGGTCTCGGAATGCAATGCTTCCAGTGGGGTTTCGAGGAGCACTGACTCACCTTTCCAATGAACCTAAAATTGACAAAACCTGACATATAACGAGGGAGTTACGAACATTTTATTCGCATCACGCGATTTCGAAAGATTAACGATCGAGATTGAGAAACGACGATCGAAGGCTTCTTGCGTGCTTTTGTGGTAACAAACGGCCTTGAAATCAGGCGGTTCCTTTTACGTTTTGAAAGCTCGTATCGTGTATGTGCTTGTTCAGTCATGTTCCAAGTTTCCAAACTGTTCCTCTTCTTAGGTAATGGAAAACTCTAACTTGTCAAGGCGATCCTCCAAGATGCCCATGTCCAAGGTTACCATTGGACCTACCCCTCTTGTTGTGCTTTTGATGAGGACATCATGCACACGCACGCCCGCACACCACCACCCCTATGCACGTATGTACGTAGAAGGAGTACCCCACCATCGATCTGGCTCAATGACGACATCCAGGGAGGGCCTCCTAAATAGAAGACAAGTTTTTGTTCAAAAAAGTAGGCCCAATAGTTAATAAAAGCCCGTCATGTGATCTCATGATCGTGGCCCACTCGTCGGATTGATTTCATATTTTAAGTTTTTCTTATTGTTTATATTTAGAATATCGTGAACGCTTTAGATTTCTTTGTTTGGTTTTTATTTTAGTTTACTTCATCGCCAAATAATAGGTTGCGCACATAGTGCAAGTTTTTGGGTATAAGGGTTTTCCCTATAAATAGGCACCCCTTGTAGTTCTTTTGATTCATTTAAGTCTAATAAAAAAATTTCTGTTTTATTTTTTTACTTTCTTCGTGAGTTGTGGAAGAATTCAAAAGTGGGTGTGAAGCCCTCCCTTTTCGAAGAGCTAACTACCGTGGTGCGAAGCCACATCGATCCCGATTCACCCTCATCCTCCATCATCTCTTTTCTTCCATCTTCCACCACCATCCGTACTTTAAATTTATCCTTCGTTGCATCAGTTTTCTTCATTACAGCAGGTTTTCAGATTTCGGCCTGCAGGGGGCTGAAACTTCGGCGGAACACCACGCACAAACCGTAGCTCGGATCAACCCGAAACTTAAGAGTTTTGGAGCATTCCCCTGGCTGACCAGGGCCAAGGAGAGCATTTTCACAAACAATGCCCCCTCGCACGTGCGGCCGGGTACCTGCGCACGTGCGAACGGCCCAGGCCCACTGTCCATACGCAGGATCGTCTTTTGGCTCAGGTTTTTATCCTCTTTTATTCTCTCATAGCTGTTTTTCATGAACCCTAGCCCTAGATTACGTTTTCCCAAAGTTATTTGCCAATTTTCTCACCCTAGGGTTCCTTGAATTGAGATTGGGGAATCCCTTGGATTATGGACTGATTCTTATGTTGTGTGATTGATTTCTATTTCCCTTTGATTATTGTTTAGTTCATAATTTGTATTGATTCAGCCTAACGTATGTAGGCCGGGACCCGTATAAATTCCTCTTTAATTAAATGTTTGGATTTTCATGTGGGATGTGGAATTTGTGTGATTGTTCCTGAATTGGTATGATCTAAGCCTGAAATCTTCCATATCGCATTTAAATTCATGTCCTGCATCAAATTTGGTATCAAAGCCTAGGATTCTTGTAGGGGAATTCACCACAGACTTAGGGTTTAGTTTGTTTGAGTCCTTCATGCATTTAGTCCATCATATATAGCTGAATTTTAGTAACAATGTGTAGTCTCCTTCATATAGAGTCGCGTAGGGTCATTTAGTTTTAGACGCATATAGTTACTGTAGTAGGTCCTTAGGCTGAGTAAGTCAGTGCATACCCACACGTAGAGGTCATGGTTTTAGTTTACACCCTACACTAAACATGGAGCAACTGCAAGAAATAGTGGCCAAGTTAGCCTAGCAAGTTGAGTCCTTGAATAAGCACAGGGAACAACGCTTAGATAAACGCCTAGAAGAAATAGAGGCCTCCCTCAGGGCAAACCACACCACTGGGGAGGATGCTCAATCTCAAGAAGTTGGTCAGGAGGTTAGGCCAAAGAATGTAAGCGGCCAAGGAGTTGGTCATGGGCGCGTACCTGTGCACCCACCCCGTGAGGGACATCACTATCAATATGACCCAGAGGCACAACTCCTCAGGGGAGTTAGGGTAGATGTCCTCACATTTGATGGCCACTTGGACCCTAAAGCCTTTCTAAATTGGCTGGCGGATATAGACCACTATTTTGAGTGGTATGATATGTCGGATGCTCGACGAATCCGATTCGCCAAGATAAAGCTTGCGGGTCAAGTAAAGAGGTTTTGGGCGACGGTTGAGCGAAAGAAAGAAAGAGCGAGAGAACTCCCAATAGTTCATTGAGTAAAAATGAAAGAAACGCTTAAAGAAAAGTACCTCCCCTTCTCTTATCGCTTACGATTGATTGAGGAGTGGTAGTCTCTTCGACAGGGTTCAATGAGTGTTGCGGACTATATCAAGAAGTTTGAAGAATACTCGACCCGCTGTGAGATTGATTGATGAGGACCCAGTACTTACCCTTGCTCGTTTCAAAACGAGTCTCCGTCTTGACATCAGGAGAGAATTGCTCACCAAAGAGATAGACACTATTGAACAATTGTACCAAGTAGTGTTAGATGTCGAGCAATACCTTAAAGCATCTATGGGAAGACAGTTTGACTTTTGCGAATCCGGTGCTAAGGCCAACCCCTCTGGGGCTAGACCTAACACGGGATTCTAAAACAAACCTTCCCCTAATGTTCAGCCCAGACCTAGGGATGACAAGGGTAAAGAGATTATCGGGTCTAGTTCACGTGAAAGTGAGGCCACTAGGTGTTTTAGGTATCAGGGGTTTGGTCATTTTGCTCACCAGTGCGGCATGAGAGAGGGCACCAAAGTACTCCTTATTGATGGGCAAGTAGAAGTAGTGCCCCCAGAGAGTGATAGTGAGGAGGAATATGAGCTAGTCGGAACTCCTAGTGATGAGGAAGAGGGAGCACAAGAGTCTGTGACCCACGTGATTGTGCGTTGCGCCCTGGCTCAAGCCAAGAACACTGATGACTGGAGCCACAACACGATCTTCTACACTTATGCAAAATGTGGGGAAAAGAACTGTAAAATAATCGTGGATAGTGGTAATTGTGCTAACATGGCATCAACTAGCACTGTGAGTCGCTTGGGCTTGAAGCTGGAAGCCCATCCTCAGCCCTATAGAGTCTCCTGGGTTGATGAAACATTCATTCCAGTCTCGCACCGCTGTCTTGTCCCTATTCAGTTCAGATCATATGAAGACACAATTTAGTGTGATGTTATTCTTATGGATGTAGGCCATATCATTCTGGGTAGGCCATGGCTTTATAACAGGGATGTTACCATATTTGGTCATTCAAATGTGTGTACATTCTGGTTTGAGGGCAAGAAGGTCAAGCTAAATCCTTTGCCACCTAAGAATATTACAAAAAAAAGAGTTCACCACAGAGTGGTGTGAGCGGCCCAAAAGAAGTGGAGTCGAAGTCGAAGTCCAAACCACTCCATATTTTAAATGCCAAAGACTTTGAGAAAGAGACTGAGGCGGAATCGATGATATACGCTCTTGTGGCTAGGGAGAGTGTACCAGCGAGTAGCGTAGAGTTACCCACTGAAGCCATTCAGGTAGTACATGAGTTTCGTGATGTCTTTCCTGATGATCTACCGAATGAGCTTCCCCCTATGAGGGATATACAGCATGCCATTGATTTAATCCCTAGGGCAACTCTACCAAACCTCCCGCATTACAGAATGAACTCAAAGAAGCACGCTGAGTTGAAGAAGCAGATTCATGAACTCCTAGAGAAGGGTTTCATTCGAGAGAGCATGAGTCTGTGTGCCATGCCCGCCCTTCTTACACCTAAGAAGGATGGCACATGGAGGATGTGTGTTGATAGTAGGGTCATCAACAAAATCACAGTCAAGTATCGATTTCTCATACCGCGTCTTGATGACATGCTAGATATGATGGTCAATGCTACTATCTTCTCAAAAATTGACCTCAAAAGTGGGTATCCCCAAATCCGTATACGCCGTGGTGATGAGTGGAAGACGGCCTTCAAGACGAAGGATGGGCTATATGAGTGACTAGTAATGCCTTTTGGGTTAACTAATGCCCCAAGCACTTTCATGCGTGTGATGACCCAAGTGTTGAGACCCTTCATGGGGAAGTTTCTGGTCGTATACTTTGATGATATCTTGATTTATAGCATGATTAAGGAACAACACCTCAACCATTTGAGGCAGGTTTGTGAGATCCTTAGGGCCGAGAAGTTGTATGCTAACCTAAAGAAGTGCGCGTTCTTGTCAGTAGTGTGATCTTCTTAGGTTTTATTGTGTTAGCTGAGGGCATATTGGCGGATCCCGAGAAAGTCAAGGCCATCGTTAATTGGCCTGAACCCCGCAATATTCATGACGTGCGCAGCTTTCATGGCTTGGCCACTTTTTATAGGCGGTTCATTCGAGGCTTCAGTTCCATTGTGGCTCCCATCACGGACTACATAAAAAAATGAAAGTTCCAATGGACAAAGGCGGCCTCGAAGGCCTTCAAGGAGATAAAGGTCAAGATGACTAAAGCTCCAGTCACGCGACTTCTAGATTTTTCAAAAGCTTTTGAAGTCGCATGTGACGCGTCAGGAGTCGGCATAAGAGGAGTACTTAGCCAGAAAGGGCACCCTGTCGCCTTTTTTAGTGAGAAACTGAATGAGGCGAAGCAAAAATATTCCACCTATGACAAGGAATTCTACGCGGTAGTGCAATCACTACGCCATTGGCGACATTACCTGTTACCACAAGAATTCTTATTTTCAGATCACGAGGCCTTGAGATACTTGAACTCTCTAAAGAAATTAAGCCCCGGGCACGCTAAGTGAGTTCAATTCCTTTAAGAGTACACTTTTGTGCTTAAGCACAAGGCAAGTGTAGAGAATAAGTCTGCCGATGCGTTGAGTCGTCGAGTCGCATTACTCAACTCCATGAGCGTTGAAGTTACGAGCCAGAATAAAAAAAGAGTATTCTGAGTGTCCAGATTTTGGGGTTTTGTATACGTCTTTATTAGAGAGTCCATCAGGAGTTAACAGTGGGTATTTGGTTTTGGACGGATATTTGTTTAGGAGTGACCGCTTGTGCATACCACGCACCTCCCTTCACTATTTTCTTGTCTAGGAGTTGCATTCAGAGGGGTCGCGGGTCATTTCGGTCGTGATAAAACCATTGCCCTAGTGGAGGATAGATTACATTGACCAAGCCTCAATTGGGACGTGGCCAAAATTATATGGAAATGTCGTACTTGTCAATTGATAAAGCAAAGGAAACAGAATAGAGGATTATATACACCTTTGTCAGTCCCATTCATCCCTTAGCAAGACATTAGTATGGACTTCGTGCGTGGACTTCCCAAGACTATTCGAAAGCATGACTCCATATTTGTTGTCGTGGATCGTTTCTCTAAAATGACCCATTTCATTCCTTGTTCTAAGACCTCCGACGCATCTCATGTTGCCAAGCTGTTCTTTAGTGAGGTCATCAAACTGCATGGGTTACCTAAAACCAGTGTCTGACCGTGACGTGAGATTCATAAGTTACTTTTGGAAGACACTATGGCACATGATGAATACTAGGCTCCAATTTTCTTCTGCCTACCACCCTCAGACCGATGGCCAGACTAAGGTGGTTAATAGGAGCCTAGGGAGTTTACTTCGATGTTTAGTGGGGGAGCATACCAGGACATGGGAGCCGTACTACCCATAGCCGAGTTTGCATACAATAGTTCTGTCAATGGGTCCACGGGTCGAAGTCCTTTTGAAGTCGATATTGGTTACAAGCCTAAGAAGTCTATTGATCTTATCCCCAAGTCATTGTCCCATAGGTCATCAGAGTCTGCAGAGTCTTTTGCGCATCACATACATTTATTGCATCAAGAAATTAGGCGAAAGATCACTACTAGTAATGAACATTACAAATTTTCTGCAGACCGACATATACGTTTCAAAGAGTTCAATATTGGCGACTCTGTGATGGTACGCATCAAGCCCGAGCAGTACCCTCTAGGGGCCGTACGTAAGTTACACGCGGGTAGCGGTAGGCCTTTTAAAATTATAAAGTGAAACGGTCTCAATGCATATGAGGTAGATCTTCCACCTTCCATGGGAATTAGTTCCGCATTCAATGTAGAGGACCTAGTTGCTTTTCAGGGACCCACTGATACTTTGTCAGGCCCTTCGCCCACTCATCCTGATTCCCCAGACTTATCCTTTGATCCATGGCCTCTTCCCGACCTTTCATCCCAGCCTCTACATCCTATACCTAGCCTTCACACACCCAGAGAGGAAATAGAGGATATCCTGGACCATGAGATAATTTCCACGTCAGATGGCGGGTTTCAGAAATACCTAGTTAAGTGGAAGTCACACTCAGCTTTAGACAGCACGTGGCTCACTGAGGAGGAGCTTCAGAGACTTGATCCTGATATCCTAAAGCAGTTCAAGAGCTTTATTTCGCCAGTGGCGAAATCTTCACAACTGGGGAGAGTTGATGAGGACATCGTGCGCACGCACGCGCCACACACCACCACCCCTACACGCGTATGTACGCAGAATGAGGACCCCAACATCGATCCGACTCGATGACGACGTCTAGGGAGGGCCTCCTAACTAGAAGATAAGTTTTGGTTCAAAAAAGTGGGCCCGATAGTCAAGAAAAGCCCATCATGTGATCTTATAATCGTGGCCCACTCGTCGGATTGATTTCATATTTTAGGTTTTGCTTATTGTTATTATTTAGAACATCGTGAACGCTTTAGATTTCTTTGTTTGGTTTTTATTTTAGTTTACTTCATCGCCAAGTAATAGGTTGTGCCTATGGTGCGAGCTTTTGGAGTATAGGGTTTTCCCTATAAATAGGCACCCCTTGTAGTTCTGTTGATTCATTCAAGTTTAATAAAAAATTCCTGCTTTATTTTTCTGCTCTCTTCGTGAGTTGTGGAAGAATTCAAAAGTGGCTGCGAAGCCCTCCCTTTTCGAATGGCTAACTACCGTGGTGCGAAGCCACATCGATCCCGATTCACCCCCATCCTCCATAATCTCGTTTCTTCCATCTTCCACCATCATCCGTACTTCAAATTCGTCCTTGATTGCATTAGTTTTCTTCATTACAGTAGGTTTCCAGATTTTGACCCGCATGGGGGCCGAAACTTCGGCGAAGCACCACGCACAAACCGTAGCTCGGATCAACCCGAAACTTTAGAGTTTTGGAGCAGCCCCCTGGCCGACCGGGGCCAAGGAGAGCATTTCCGCAAACGACGCCCCTTCGCATGTGCAGCTGGGTACCTGCGCACGTGCGAGCGCCCCAGGGCTGCTGTCCATACGCAGGATCGTCTTTTGGATCAGGTTTTTATCCTCGTTTATCCTCTCATAGCTATTTTTCATGAATCCTAGCCCTAGATTACGTTTTTCCTAAGTTATTTGCTAATTTTCTCACCCTAGGGTTCCTTGAATTGAGATTGGGGAATCCCTTCTATTAGGGACTGATTCTTATGCATGTGTGATTGATTTCTATTTCCCTTTTAGTATTGTTTGGTTCATAATTTTTATTGATCCAGCCTAACGTGTGTAGGCCGGGACCCGTATAAATTCCCCTTTAATTGAAAGTTTGGATTTTCATGTGGGATGTGGAATTTGTGTGATTGTTCCTGAATTGGTATGATCTAAGCCTGAAATCTTGCATATCGCATTTAAATTCATGTCCTGCATCAGCTTTGCCCATGGTTAAAGGTCATCCATGATGAATAAGAGTTTGCCTTTCTTCATCGTGTCCATGATGTCAAGCAACAACATCATGAACTGCTTAACATAGTCCCGAATTGACCCGGTATGTTGAAGTCTCTTAAGACTCTTTCTAGTCAAGTGCTCCAAATTCTCAAGGAATTGAAATTTTAACTTTATGAGATTTTCCCATGTTACGATGGTGCAAATGTCATCATGCCTCCTACAACACAACAACATTGAATCATTAGTTAGGGACACGATCACGGTGTTTGCCTTGGCCTCCAACTTGGAAGCCCTAAAGTATTACTCCATTAGCCATAAGTTCTCCAATTCCTTGGCATCCCTAGCCCTACTCAAAGGCAGTGGTAAACAATGAGCCTACTCAGGATGTCACCTTACTTGGAATAGGCCAATTCTTGGCCATTGCCTTCTCCAATATGGAAACCTCGGTACATAACACTAACAATCTCTTTTCCCATCTCTTTGTAGATGTTGGCAATTTGTTATTCCATTAGTACATTGAGTGCCTCCACTATACTTGTCATGCCATCATCAACTTGCTTGAACACTGCAGCATGAGTTTGTTGGGTCACACCCAAGTTTCCAAACCATTCCTCTCCTTCAGCAATGCAAGCTCTAAATTGTCTAGGCAATCCTCTTAAGGTAACCATGTCCAAGGTCACCCTTGAGTCATTGGACCTATCCCTCCAGGTGTACTTGAACGGATCGTGTATGAGCTTGTTCAGTCATGTTCCAAGTTTCCAAACCGTTGCTCTCCTTAGGCAATGGCAAGCTCTAACTTGTCAAGGCAATCCTCCAAGGTGACCATGTCCAAGGTTACCCCTGAGTCATTGGACCTACCCCTCTTGTTGTGCTTAGACTGATCATTAACTCTTTTTAGCATGCTCCATCACATTCACTAATACCATGATGCCCAATGACCAACTTGGCTCTAATACCAATTGTCATGGACTTGCTTATTCCTTAGCCCCAACACCCGTGAGACATTCGTATGATGCCCCAACACTACTCAAGTTAGCTTCGTCCTCACTTGCACCACCAAGTACCATGTTTAACACTTAGGCCGAATGCATAAGAAAATTAAAGGAAACACAAGAGAATCAAGAGAAAAGCTTTATATTGCACTATAGAATGAAGCTTATAGCTTAAGGTGCAATTTATAAATGAAGAGGTCTCTTGCTTATACAGACCTAAGAGAACTCTAGAAGTTCCGACCAATGGCTAAGAATGGGCCACATGGTAGAGATCCATCGATTAGGAATAAAAAAAATTTATAAGATTCTACACAACTCTAGCACAAGACTCTCTTAATATCTTGTAGAAAGTTCTAGGATTCTCTAAACGTCTCTACATGACTTTAGACTACTTGATGGGGACATCCCGCACAAGCTGTCCACACGTGCACGCACAACACCCCCCTTACGCTCGTACGCCAGAAGAAAGAAGGCTCCACTGTCGATCTGAATCGATGATGACGTCCAGGGAGGGCCTCCTAGCTAGAGGACGAAGTTTTGATTCAAAAGAGTGTGTCCATTAGTTAAGAAAAGCCCATCATGGGATCTCATGATCGCCCACTATTCATATTGATTTCATATTTTAAGTTTTGCTTATTATTATTATTTAGAACATCATGAACGCTTTAGATTTATTTGTTTGGTTTTTATTTTAGTTTACTTCATCGCCAAGTAATAGGTTGCACACATGACGTGAGTTTAGGGGTATAAGATTTTCCCTATAAATAGGCACCCATTGTAGTTCTTTTGATTCATTGAAGCTTAATAAAAATTTCTGCTTTATTTTTCTGCTCTCTTAGTGAGTTGTGGAAGAATTCAAAAGTGGGTGTGAAACCCTCCATTTTCAAATGGCTAGCTACGTGGTGTGAAGCCTGAAAAGGCCTAGCTATATGTCCTAGAGGGGGGGTGAATAGGACAATGCCAAATAAAACTTATAACAGCGGAATTAAAAAGAATATGATAGCCAAATTAAATCACAATGCAGGAAAGTGAAACAACCTCAAAATTTAGATCTTGAGAGGTTGATACAAATGTTGTTCTAAGGACAACCTTTCACCAAAAACCAGAGTTTATGGTAGGACAACCTTATTTCTAGAAAGATCTTTGTATCAAATCTCAAACCAAAGAGGAATAAAGAAATAAATACAAACTGAATTGAAATAAATTGTAATCACAAATGTATTGTTCTAGGGACAGCCATACACCATAAAAATGGCAGGGCAACCTTGCTGGAACAACTTTTAAAAGAAATTGAATATCAAGCTGATAAAGGAATAACAGAAAATAAATTCTAAACTATTACAAAATTCTCACAATGCTTGAATTAAATGATTACAACATTCACCACCATACATACATCACACAAAAGAATAATTAAAGATTAGAAGTATAAATCATTCAACCACAACACAAGGGATTATAGTGGTTCGCCTGTATGTTCACCAACTGTTAAACAACAGCCACACAAAATGCTACTCCACTCATAATATCCTCACACAGGGGATATTAGCTTTCACTAACAAAATAGGTTTTCCCAGGTTCACCAAAAACCTTTACAATTGTGTCTTTGTCTGTGGGCTTACACAATTAAAAAAACCCCACTTCTGAGTTTTCCTGGCTCTCCTCAGATAACCAATACAACAAGATTTTTCTAGCAAATCTTGAAAGAAACCAAAACAGAAAGGAATTTACAATTAAATGTAAAATACCTAATTATCTCCTTCGTTGTAGCAGCCCGGTAGAACCAAGTTAGAGCAGATGATTGAATGTCCAAGTTCAATGTCCAGTACTCAATTACAATGGTTCTAATTCTAATAGATTTTAAATTAAACCAAGTAGGGCTTGCCTTAATTGATTTTGATTCCAAAGAAAGGAAATAACAATTCCTCTTATCAAATTAGATTGGAATAGCAGAAACAAAATCAATTAAATAAAGCTAAGGAAAGAGAATATTAAATAAGCACACTTAGCTTAGATGGAGCACAGAATTATCTCTCAGAAGTTTGACGAAGATTGGCTTGAGTGGATTAATTAATTCGATGATTTCTTCTGAGATTCGTGCTCTATTTATAGGTGAGCAGATCGCGTGTTCGACTGGTCTAGAGAGCTCTTCGACTAGTCGAAGCAATAACAGATATTTGAAAAATCAGGCGCGATAAGCTTTGACCGTTCTACGACTGGTCGAAGGACTCCTTCGACTGGTCGTAGGTCACCTTCGACTGGTCGAATGTCTCCTTCGACTGGTCGAAGAACTTATAATCATCGCTGGACTTTGAGTCGAAGACTTTCGACTGGTCGAAGATGCAGTCGACACTGTTCCTTCGACTGGTCGAACAAATTCCTGGACTAGTCGAAGCCTAACAAAAATTATCCAATTTTTGTAACAAACTTACGACTGATCGAGGAATTTCTTAGACTGGTCGAAGCAACTCTAGGACTAGTTGAAGAAGGCCTAGGACTAGTCGAAGAACAGACCAAAATTATGTAAAATAAACATTCGATTTATGTATCCAAAGTGACCTACTTCTAAGGTCAACCTAAGGTCAGTCAAACCTTAACCATGAAGTAAGGACATTGAAACATTAGGAACTAGTGACCTTGAAGTATGAGCCTTGAAGTTTTGATGTAGTTCAATCTTGAAATCTTGATGTAGCTCAATCTTGAAAGTTTCTTGAGTTCTTTATGAACTGCCTTGTACTCTTCTTGAAGTCTTGCAGCTTGAGTCATGTCTTGTGAGTAGTTCTTGCATTCAAGTTTGATCTTTGTACTCATGAGCTTTGCTTGTTGTGAGCTTAGCTTGTTCATGAATGTTGATCTTTGAGAGAGCTTCACTTATGCAAGATATATAACAGTGATTTTGGCACCACAAATTTGACAACAAACAGGGATATAAAATATAGCACTTACAATCTCCCCCTTTGTCAAATTAGTGACAAAACACATAACCAAGATAAACATAAAATAAAACAACTGGTTAAAGAGATATGAACCAGTTCATATCAACTGGCTTACCTGCAAATCATTATTCAATATTCAACATTCAACATTCAACCAGTTCAAACATACTCCCCCTGAGTAACATAACCAATGCTACTCCTCTCACAATCATATCGTTAAGAATAAACCATTCTCCCCCTTTTTGTCATAATATGACAAAGGAAACAATAATAAAGGAGAACTAAATAAAGGGATATATGAGAGTAAACATGAGGAGTTATGAGATTATAGCAAAACAGAGATAGAGATACTCAACATAGCTTCACATAGAATAAATATCCAGCATAAAACATAGATAATATCCTACTCAAACTCAGTCAACCAAGTGCTAAGTTAAAAAGTTATTACAGACCAGAAGTCTCATATAAACTAATCAGAACTAGAACCAGATGACGGAGCAGGAATAGAAGGATCAAGTTGGTGCATGCCTTTGTTCAATCGCCTAAGATATTTGCGCATGTACTTGAATTGTAAATCATGAGCAACAGACATGTTTTCCATCTTTACATTTATATTCTCAACTTTATCCTCTAATGCACTCAGACGAGCATCAACATCAGATGGTTCAAAATCTGGATCATTTGTCGAGTCAGAATCCAGTTCCTCAAAAATGTCATCCATATTAATGTCATCACCAGCTTCTTCATGACCACCACCACCACCACCACCTTGTTCAGGAAGTAGATCCAGCTTCATCTTATTGATATTAGTATTGTTGAAGATCAGATGATGGATTGGTGCCTCATCAACCGGCATATCGACTAACATATGTGTAGCCAATACAGTCATTAAATAGGCAAAAGGAATGTCACTATGACCAGGATGGAGTCTAAACTGAAGAATGAAATGACAGATTAAGGATGGTAAACAAATCTGAGTACCTTTGGAGATAGCATGGATAACACGAACCATAAATGAAGTCAAGTCAGTTTTATTACCCGAACGAGGATACAGATTAGACACAAAGATTTTGTGGAGAATTCTGTACTTGGGTAACAAATACCTTGCGGGAAGTGCATTCCCTTTTTGTGTCCATTGAACATCCATGTTGCACAAGTCTCTAGTGAGCATGCGTTTTTCAGACATTGAGGGTTTATCAGTTAAGTTATGGATAGGAATACCCTCATCATTCACAGGAATGTCCATAAGGGCTGAAATTAAATGACGATCAATGTCAAAAGGCCCTTCTCTAATAGATATTTTAAAAGTTAAATTATCCTGTGAAAAAGCACTAATACATGTAAACATGGATTGAGCAATGGACCGGTATGCAGGCCCACCCCAATGTAATAAGTTAACCCAACCTACCGCTTCAAGCATAGGAAGGATGTCAAAAGGTGCAATATGATTAACATCAACAGGATGTTCAACAATAACATTACGTATTCTGATGTCCCTAACATAAGATGGATCATCATTGGGAACAAGAAGATGACGCTTAGAGATAATGATCGATCTGGAGGAAGAAGAAGGACCACGGGAAGTAGTTTTTCTACCTCTAGAAGCCATTTGCAACAAGGATATCAAGGAATTAAGAAATTGCAAAGGATTGAGAAGTGGGTTTACACAAAACAGATTTTTCAAAATCCAAACCCCAAATCTCAATGAAATCCAAAATACAAAGCTTAAAGCTTGAAAAGTAAACAATCTAGACACAAATCTGTAAGAAAAACGTGATTTGTAATACTAACCTTGAAGAACATGAAAGATGGGTTCGACAAGTCGAAGCACGGCTCCTTAGAGAGGAAAAATGAAATGAGGAAGAAAGCAAAAATCCTCAAATTTTAAGTGATTTTCGAGATCTACGACTGGTCATGGATATCTATGACCGGTCGAAGGTCGACTGGTCGAGTATACTCACGACTGGTCGAAGAATGTCAAAAAATTCATATTTCTTGCAAATTATTCAAAAATTAGAATTCAATCTAGCAAATATATACACTATGATACAAGTAGGCATAAATAATCATTTCAAAATGCACATGCCAAGATCAAATTTCATCTTTTTGAACCTGCTTTTATCGAGAGGTTTTGTGAAAATGTCAGCTCGTTGATCTTCGGTAGGAATATATTCTAGAGATATAACTTTTTCTTCTACTAATTCCCTTATATAATGAAATCTAATGTCAATGTGCTTAGTACGAGAATGCTGAATAGGATTTTTTGAAATATTTATTGCACTGGATTATCACAATGTAATAACATAGAATCCTGTTTAATTCCATAATCACTTAGCATTCGTTGCATCCAAACTAGCTTCGTACATGCATTACCAGCTGCGATATACTCAGCTTCAGCTGTTGATAGTGACATAGAATTTTGTTTCTTACTAAACCAAGAAACTAAACAATTTCCAATGTAAAAGCAACCACCACTGGTTGATTTTCTATCATCTAGATTACCAGCCCAATCAGCATCTGAGTACCCAACAAGTTGGACACTAGTCTCATGAGGATACTAGAGACCAAGATTTATAGTACTTGCAACATATCTAATAATCCGCTTAACAGCAATCAAGTGAGATTCTTTTGGATCAGATTGAAATCTTGCGCAAATACCAACACTTAAAGAAATATCAGGTTTACTAGCAGTTAAATATAACAAACTACCAATCATACTCCGATAAAGTTTTGAATCAATATTTTTACCATTATAGTCTTTTGAGAGTTTCAGGGTAGTACTCATAGGAGTATCGAAATTCTTGCCATTCTCAAATCCAAATCTCTTGATTAGATTCAAGGCATACTTAGATTGAGAGATGAATATTCCTTCAGGTTGCTACTTAACTTGCAAACCAAGAAAATAAGTTAATTCCCCAACCATGCTCATTTCAAACTGTGATTTCATCAAGTCTGCAAACTCAGTAGTCAAGTTAGTACAAGTTGATCCATAGATGATATCATCAACATAAATCTGTACTATTAAGATATGATCATTATGTTTTTTAACAAATAGAGTTTTATCAACAGATCCCATTTGAAAATTATGACTTAAAAGAAATTTCGTTAGTTTCTCATACCATGCCCTAGGTGCTTGTTTTAATCCATAAAGTGCCTTTTTAAGCCGATACACATGATCAGTATTTTTGGGATCTTCAAAACCCATTGGTTGTTCAACATAGACTTCTTCATGTAAATCGCCATTTAGAAAAGCACTTTTCACATCCATCTGATAGATCTTTATCTTTCTAAAACATGCAATGGATATAAATAGTCTGATAGATTCAAGACGTGCTACTGGTGCAAAAGTTTCATCGAAATCAATCCCTTCAATTTGAGTATAACCTTGTACCACTAGTCTAGCCTTGTTTCTAATTATATTTCCACATTCGTCAGACTTATTTTTGAAAATCCATTTTGTTCCAATGATGTGTTCGTCTTTAGGTCTTGGTACGAGATACCAAACATCATTTCTTACAAATTGATTAAGTTCTTCTTGCATTGCAACAATCCAGTTCTCATCAGCAAGAGCTTCTTTTACAATGGATGGTTCTATTTGGGATGTAAAACATACATAATTACATAAATCCTCAAGTTGTCTATGGGTGCGAACACCAATGAGAGGGTTTCCAAGAATTTGAGTGGTTGGATGATCTTTAACAGTCCTCAATTCAGATTCAGTCTGATTTGATGAAGTATCGGGTTTATCAATGATTAGAACTTCATCATTATTTGAATTCGAGATTGGCTTATTTAAGTGATCATCAATGACAACATTGATGGATTCTTGAATCACACCAGTCCTTTTGTTCAGAACCCTATAAGCACGACTGTTTAAGGAATATCCTAGAAAAATCCCTTCATCACTCTTTGTATCAATTTTTCCCAAATTTTCACGATCACGTAAAATATAGCATTTGCTGCCAAAAACTCGAAAGTATTTGACAGTAGGCTTTTTGTTGAACCATAATTCGTAACCCGTTTTATTATTATCTTTGCTAGTATAAACTCGATTAATAATATAGCAAGCTGTATTTACAGCTTTAGCCCAAAGATTTTTAGAGAGCTTCATGCTATTCAACATGACATTAGCCATTTCTTGAAGCACCCTATTCTTTCTTTCTACAATTCCATTTTGTTGTGGAGTTTTGGGAGCTGAGAATTCATGTAATATTCCTTGGTCAGTACAGAACTTCTCAAAATTGCTATTCTCAAATTCAGATCCATGATCACTACGAATCTTACTGATTTGAGAAGATTTTTCAGTTTGAATCCTTTTGAGAACTTTTCTTACTTCTTCAAGGGTTTCAGATTTATCCCTTAAGAAGACTACCCAAGTGTATCTGGTAAAGTCATCAACTATTACCAGAATATACTTTTTACCACCACGACTTTTCGTTCTAGTAGATCTAATTAGATCCATGTGAAGAAGTTCGAGTGGTTTTGATGTGGTATTTGAATTCACCTTTTTGTGTGAGTTCCTTGTTTGTTTGCCTATCTGGCATTCACCACATATTTTATCTAATTTCTGAAGTTTGGGTAAACCTCTTATAAGTTCTTGATTGCTCAATCTATATAAATTTCGATAATGAACATGTCCAAGACGCTTGTGCCATAAATCAGTCTCGTCTGTATGAACCATGTAACATGTTTGATTAGATGAGCTGGATTTGCTAATAATATAGCAATTTTCAGACATTCTACGTCCAGTTAATATTACAGATCCCTTATTATTTAGTATCTCACAGCTTTGATTAGAGAACCGAACACTATGGTTATTATCACATATTTGAGATATACTAAGCAAGTTATGTTTTAAGCCTTCAACATATAAGACATTTTTAAACACAGGAAGATTAAAAAGTTGAACCGTACCTTGGCCTATAATCTTGCAGTTGCTACCATCACCAAATGTGACTGAACCATCAGTCATATCTTTCAGATCCGTGAATAAAGCTTTGTCACCTGTCATATGCCTGGAGCATCCACTGTCTAGGTACCACTTTGAATGACTTGTTGCTTTGAAAGCAGTGTGAGCAACCAAGCAGGTAACTTTAGGAACCCATTTCAAAACAGTTTTGGGTTTAGGAACATAGTTGGTCTTCTTTTGTTTATAGTTGTAAGAATGACCTATAGAGTTAGATTTTAAGAGCTCCTTGAGTAAATCAACTATCTTTTCAGCTAGTGGATTTCGTTTCTGATTAAAGTTGACATGGCTGCTTCTAGGTTTTTGAAAAGTTTTTGAATTTCTAGAAAAATCTTGATAAGTACTTTTCCCTTTTGAGTTTGAGGACTCTCCTTTAACAAACATAGGAGGAGTATACTTTTGTTTAGGAGGTAGATTTTTATCATAGCCCAACCCGGATAGATCGCCACATTTTCTTGATCCGGATAAAAGTTTTTCTAACTTTGGATCTCCTTGGGCATATTTCCATGTGTCCTTTAGACTCAGAAGAGAAGATACTTCAGTTTGAGTTTCTCAATTTCAGATTTCAAATCAATAATTAGGGAGTTCTTGAATTCCAAATCGCATTTTGATTTTTCAAAACAATCTGAAATTTGTGATTTTTCTAAGACAAGTGATTCAAAACATTCTTTGAGTTTAGAAAACTTTTCTTTTTGAAGTTTAAGTTTGACAGCAATTTTACAACTTTCCTTATATAGGGCATTATAAGCGTCTTGAAGATCATCTTCATTTTCACATTCACTACTCAGATTTTCTTCACTTGTTGAGTCATTATCTGAAAATGTGAATTTGGCTAGAGTCATAAGAGCTTTAACCTCATTGCCCAACTCAGTTTCAGAATCTTCTGATTCAGAAGAAGCTTCAGAATCAGATGATTCATCCCATGTAGCCAACATACCCTTCTTCTTGGGTTTGTCCTTTTTAGGACATCTATTTGCTAAGTGCCCATATTCTTGACAGTTGTAACATTGACTATCTTTCAAAGATTTTCGAGATTTGGGTCTAAACTTCTTTTTATCATTCGATTTTTGAAAATCAACCCTTTTCTTGCTTTTGAAAATCTTGTAAAATTTCTTAGCTAAAAGAGCCATATCATCTTCTGAATCAAAATTTTCTTCTGAATTATATTTAGAAGATTTTAGTGCGATAGATTTACCTTTAGGAGCTTTAAAGTTTAACTCGTAGGTTTGTAGAGAACCAACTAGTTCTTCTACCCTCATATCATCCGTATCACAAAGTTCCTAGTTGCGGTTACTTTAGAATTGAACCGTTCAGGAAGTGAGCGTAATATCTTTGCACACACTTTACTTTCTGGGATTTTATCGCCAAGACCCCACATTGAGTTTACAATGTCATTCAATCTAGTGTAAAAGTCCATAAACATTTCATTTTCCTCCATATGAATTTCTTCAAATCTGGTTGTGAGGAGTTGGACTTTAGATTTTTTGACAATTGTAGTACCCTCGTGTGTCATTTCTAATATATCCCAAGCTTGCTTTGCAGTATCAAAGGAAATGATTCTTTTGAACTCATCCGGTGATAGTGCGCAAGTGATTGCATTTAGTGCTTTAGCATTTGCACTACTCTCACTTTTCTGAAGAGTGGTCCATTGGTAATATGGTGTGACTTTCCTAGATTTTGAACCATCAACCCCAGTAACTTCCATGATAGGAGGTTTCCATTCAGTCACTGTGGCTTGCCACACATTTTCATCCATTGATTTGAGGAAAATCCTCATTCTGGCTTTCCAATAAGCATAGTTGGAGCCATCAAAGGGTGGAGGCCTTGTGACTGAAAGGCTATTAAAATTTGACATCTTAAATAGCTTAAATTGTTAGCTCAGGAATTAAATCCAAGAATTAAAAAAGAGCTATTAGGCTCTGATACCACTTGAAAAGGCCTAGCTATATGTCCTAGAGGGGGGGTGAATAGGACAATGCCAAATAAAACTTATAACAGCGGAATAAAAAGAATATGATAGCCAAATTAAATCACAATGCAGGAAAGTGAAACAACCTCAAAATTTAGATCTTGAGAGGTTGATACAAATGTTGTTCTAAGGACAACCTTTCACCAAAAACCAGAGTTTATGGTAGGACAACCTTATTTCTAGAAAGATCTTTGTATCAAATCTCAAACCAAAGAGGAATAAAGAAATAAATACAAACTGAATTGAAATAAATTGTAATCACAAATGTATTGTTCTAGGGACAGCCATACACCATAAAAATGGCAGGGCAACCTTGCTGGAACAACTTTTAAAAGAAATTGAATATCAAGCTGATAAAGGAATAGCAGAAAATAAATTCTAAACTATTACAAAATTCTCACAATGCTTGAATTAAATGATTACAACATTCACCACCATACATACATCCCACAAAAGAATAATTAAAGATTAGAAGTATAAATCATTCAACCACAACACAAGGGATTATAGTGGTTTGCCTGTATGTTCACCAACTGTTAAACAACAGCCACACAAAATGCTACTCCACTCCTAATATCCTCACACAGGGGATATTAGCGTTCACTAACAAAATAGGTTTTTCCAGGTTCACCAAAAACCTTTACAATTGTGTCTTTATCTGTGGGCTTACACAATTAAAAAAACACCACTTCTGAGTTTTCCTGGCTCTCCTCAGATAACCAATACAACAAGATTTTTCTAGCAAATCTTGAAAGAAACCAAAACAGAAAGGAATTTACAATTAAATGTAAAATACCTGATTATCTCCTTCGTTGTAGCAGCCCGGTAGAACCAAGTTAGAGCAGATGATTGAATGTCCAAGTTCAATGTCCAGTACTCAATCACAATGGTTCTAATTCTAATAGATTTTAAATTAAACCAAGTAGGGCTTGCCTTAATTGATTTTGATTCCAAAGAAAGGAAATAACAATTCCTCTTATCAAATTAGATTGGAATAGCAGAAACAGAATCAATTAAATAAAGCTAAGGAAAGAGAATATTAAATAAGCACACTTAGCTTAGATGGAGCACAGAATTATCTCTCAGAAGTTCGACGAAGATTGGCTTGAATGGATTAATTAATTCGATGATTTCTTCTGAGATTCGTGCTCTATTTATAGGTGAGCAGATCGCGTGTTCGACTGGTCTAGAGAGCTCTTCGACTAGTCGAAGCAATAACAGATATTTGAAAAATCAGGCGCGATAAGCTTTGACCGTTCTACGACTGGTCGAAGGACTCCTTCGACTGGTCGTAGGTCACCTTCGACTGGTCGAATGTTTCCTTCGACTGGTCGAAGAACTTAAAATCATCGCTGGACTTTGAGTCGAAGACTTTCGACTGGTCGAAGATGCAGTCGACACTGTTCCTTCGACTGGTCGAACAAATTCCTGGACTAGTCGAAGCCTAACAGAAATTATCCGATTTTTGTAACAAACTTACGACTGATCGAGGAATTTCTTAGACTGGTCGAAGCAACTCTAGGACTAGTCGAAGAAGGCCTAGGACTAGTCGAAGAACAGACCAAAATTATGTAAAATAAACATTCGATTTATGTATCCAAAGTGACCTACTTCTAAGGTCAACCTAAGGTCAGTCAAACCTTAACCACGAAGTAAGGACATTGAAACATTAGGAACTAGTGACCTTGAAGTATGAGCCTTGAAGTCTTGATGTAGTTCAATCTTGAAATCTTAATGTAGCTCAATCTTGAAAGTGTCTTGAGTTCTTTATGAACTGCCTTGTACTCTTCTTGAAGTCTTGCAGCTTGAGTCATGTCTTGTGAGTAGTTCTTGCATTCAAGTTTGATCTTTGTACTCGTGAGCTTTGCTTGTTGTGAGCTTAGCTTGTTCATGAATGTTGATCTTTGAGAGAGCTTCACTTATGCAAGATATATAACAGTGATTTTGGCACCACAAATTTGACAACAAACAGGGATATAAAATATAGCACTTACAAAGCCACATCTATCCCCATTCGTCCCTACCCTCTCTCATCCATATATCTCATCTTTTATCATCATTATTGCTATGAATTTCTCAGATTTTGCAGCTATTTATCCCCCTACAGCCAGTTTCCAGAATCTGGACTTCTAGGAGGGTTGAAACTTCGGCAAGCACTACGTCTCGACCTTACGTCGGATCATCGTCAAACTTGGAGGGATTGGAGGTCTCCCCTAGCTTACCAAGGCTTAGGTGTCACTTTGGGGAGGTATGCTTCCATCACAAGTGCGGCCAACCCACCCGTGCAAATGCGTCAGCCCCGGGTCACCATCTGCACACAGGAGCTTTCTCTAGGTCAAGTTTTCCCCTTGTTTTCCTCTTTTCATTCCTATTTCATAAACCCTAACCCTAGCTTGCAATAGCCCTAATTTATTTGCCCCCTTTTCTCACCTTAGGGTTCTTTGAATTGAACTTGAGGAATCCCTTGGATTAGGGGCTGATTACTATGCATGTGTGGATGATTATTTCTAATCTTTAAGTATCGTTTGGTTCATAATTTTGATTCAGCCCTAACATGTGAAGGCCTGGACCCGCATGGATTCCCCTTAATTGAATGATTTGGACTTTCATGTGGGATATGGAATTTGTGTAATTGTTTCTGAACTAACGTGATTTTAAGCCTGAAATCTCGCACATCATGTTTAATTTCATGTCCTACATCACTACTCTACACACTGTACAAGTTTCATATGTACAAAGTGGGCCAAAATTGGCTAGGTACGGAATAAACCTCCACGCCTATGACATTTAGGACATTCAACAGGTCAATTAATTGATCTAGACTGTCCATTAGGTCCAAGGAGTTGCACATTTCTTCTAACTAGGTGTGCTCTTGCTTTGAATCACACTTCAGACTCCTGCTCAAGTTTCCTACCCGTTTATATTTGAAAACATTGAAACAGACACTTCCCCTCTTCTGCACCCAAATCTATTGCCACCTCATTTCATGCTTCATACAGCTATAGGTCCAACATAGATTTAATGATCTACCATGTAAATATCGCACCACTCTGACAATCATTAGCCTTTAATATGGACAGTCAAAATTACTTGCACAAAACACAGGTCCAAGCAACAATTTGATCCATCTATTTGTTGGGGCCATCATAAATTGCTACTCATTCCAGGAGTCACTTTTGTTAGGCAATCCCATCCATGGGTAGAACATGTGTGCATGTGACATCTAACCCACCATGAGGATCTCCAACCAGTTGATGATAAGTTACTACACACCCAGCAGATAACTTCCAACATATCATGTGCATGTGACATCCAACCCATCCAATAGCTTGGCCCACCATGAGGATCGCCATATGTAAGAATCAGCCCCATCCACTCATGCGATGGACCACACTTGCATTTTTTAATTCATCAATGAATATGAATTATTTTATATGGTATGGCGCACCCAAAGAGAGGATGGGGATGATTTTTGGACAAGGTGATCCTCATGGTGGGAACAACCAACTGGACGGTATGGTCCATGATTGGATGGTGGTGACATAAGGAGATACCACCTGAAATTATTAAGATGCAGCCCAACAGCCTTGCATGTAGTGCTCCCCATGCTGGAGAGTCGTTACATCAAAGATCAGACACGTTCACTTATCCAAAGGAGGGTGTTAAGTGTAACTAAGTACACTTATCATTTCTCATTTATTTATTGCAGTCATGCAGGTGTATACATCTTACAAACTAGATGGATTGGTGGGATTGTTAAAGATAAGGTGTACTACGAGGGAAAGAACAATAGTTTAGATAGGCTTGAGAAGATATATGCATCTCTCTGGATAAGTTTTAGAAGATTTCTGAAAAGAGATGGTTACCAACAAATAAAAACCTTAAAAAGGAAGCAAGGACACAATGACATATCTAGTTGTTCCTGATTTTTGGGGCAAATGAGTGTGCACAGGCAAAGTGCGAGGGACATTCAAAACTAGTCGTATATTCATTGAAAAGAGGGTTGAGAGGCAAGAGCACCTTTTGTCTCATTCATGATTAAGTGTCCTTTTTCACTATTTTCCAACAAGGAAACAACTCACACCATACCAAAATTCATTTTCGAGAAGAATCCGCCTCACTTTATATTGGGAGCATTCCAAACAGGCCATTTAAGTTCGGCCTGTCACTTTGCTATTCATGGAGATAACTTTGACTAGTTTATCAGAAAGATTTTGAAATTTTCATTGGCTTGAGACAAACCTGTAGGGGGCAGTGCACCGTCGATGTCCAAGGTAATTCCAGTAATAGCACCATCCTGAAATCATAAGGCAATGTATTCTTAAAATGGAAAAATACATATAATACATACAAGAACAAGAATGTGTTTTGTTTTTGTTGAGTCCAAAATGTTGATATGGAAGCAAACATGTGAATCCGTAAGAAATGTAAGAGTGTACTCAATAAGGAAAAAATGCCATCTAGTTTGCAGTACAATTTTCCATGGATTCATGTGGAAATGTATAATGCCAATGGTCAAACGATATCCCACCTCCTTTTGGACCCTTGGAATTCGATTTGTCGACAATCTTTGTCAACGAATTGCTCAAACAAAAAACATTTTTTTGCCAACATTATTATCCACTCTTTTTTTAGATAGGCTTGGAAAATGAAAAATATATTCCACAGTTTTTTCTCTCAAACAGAGGAAAATAAGATTCCACGAAATCGATTTGATTTCAGAAGCACTGAACAAAAGCAAACACTCCCCAAAGTTATGGTTTCCACGTGAAATAATTTAGAATCAATATAAATAATTTGAGTATTTGCATGCCCTGATAATACACTACCAATGTCAATGTTGTCAAAAGCACAAGACAAGATCTGGGGTGGAGCTGAACAAAACACGTGGACATAGTAGTAGTAAGAATGTCTGCCCACCATGTATGTTTTGTATGTATGCATGTGAGATTCAGCTGGTACCATCATAGCCTATGATCACATTTTTCCACATGGTGGTCCAATCACTAATTTAAACTGTATATTTGGTCCAGTTATTCTTTATCGGCAACCATGTAGAAAAAACAGACCATTTGATCATGAAGTATGAATATTTACATTTTACAATGTACCATTTCAAAAAAAAAAGAAGACATTTTATGCTGTCCGTTTCCGAAGCCAAAAGTAGGATGCCTACCATTTATCTGCCTAAGATCCTCACCAAACATTTGTCAAACTATAATTGGAGAATGATGTAATCAACATGTTAAGTGTGACCAGATTAGGTGGAAGCATAGATTTTTCAATCTTCTCTTCTTGTCCTTTTGGGGGCGTTTTGATGGGTGTTGTTGTATTTTTGTATATTTGTATGCTTTGACCTTGGCCTTTTTTATAATATACCATCATTGTTCAAAAAATATAACATGTTTAGTTTGCCCAGGTTGGTATCTTCCCTCATGTGCATTTTCTCCAGCCACGAGTTGAACACAGGAGTCATAGGGGAAAAAAAATCAGAAAGAAAGAAAGAAGAAAATTATTTCCCCAAGCGTGCAGCATATATAAGAAAGTACACCTTAGAACTTCTTAAGCTAATCATCTTACTACTACTTACGTAATGATACTCGGATCCTTCAAAAAAAAATAAAAATAAATAAATAAATAAATAAAGAAGAAGAAGAAGAAGAAGAAGGAAATAAGGAGTACCTGAGTTACTCAAAAAAGGGAAGGATAAGGAATTAAGGGATCCCACTTCCTTAAGCTTGAAATCCAGATTTACCTGGGCCTTGACTCTTAACTTGTTAGTAGCACATAATCATACTAATTAATACACATTGGGCTACAAGCCTAAAGTTAAGAAAATTTTCTTTTCTACGGAGGTTATAGAAGAGAAGAAACTAAGACAGCCATTGGGGACAAGAGAACGAGTAGCCTATCTCAAGTGACTCCCTTGTCACTCTCACAAGAGAATCAGCAACATCATCTACATCCCTCAAAATATTAGAAAAGACAACATTCAAAGAAGATAATAGAGTTCTGATTTCCAAAATTACAAAATCTAATTTCCATGGCCCCAAATCTCCTAAGGGAGCCCATTTCATAGCATTTTTGGACTCCCTCAATAATGAACAGTCTAGAGGACCAACTTTTGATGTCGTTAGGAAAACACTTTGATATGATCAGACTTACAAGTTGTAACAATTCTTTAGATAACCATATAGTAAGAAATTGGACTTACTAATGTGGACATCAATGGTGAACCCTTTAGAGTGTACCAGAGGAGGAGGCGTCGCCGATAGGGTACCAGAGCAGAGGAGTTGATGTGGATGGAAGCCAGGTCCATTGGCCCCATTTTTTAACGCGCTACGAGTGCAAGATTGGCATGACCGCACCATAACTGCATGCCCATGGGGTGGATTTCCAACCCTGTCGCGTGGGTGTTTTAGTTTTAAGCATCTTTTTTTTTTTTCGTTTCCTTATTTTCAAAGGCTTTAGTGCACTTTTTGTTTTTTTTTCCATGACTTATACATAGACTGTGAGAAACCCTATTTTATAATTGAATGAATGATAATTCGTATGCTTTCTTCCTCTTTTACCAAAGATATTAGGGTTTCAGGATTGGCCATTGGGTGTTGAGTATTCCACCCCGGTTTTAGATTTTCTTTCTTTCTAAGTCTTCGAGGTGTAGGAAAAGGTAAGAATCAGTCGTCTTCTTTTCTTTGATGTCCTAGGAATCCGTACTTTCTTTCATCTCGAACCCATCTCTTTTTCATCTCTTTCGTCCCTCTCTGGATATTCCCTTTTGGTTTGAACGGAAAAGAGGGATGACCAGTTAGGAGAATCGAATCCAAACTAGACTATGGACTGGCTTATATTAGATCTGGGATATCCTCATATCCCTACGTCTTCCCTCTTTTATTGTTTACGTGATTTTATGCGAAAAGGCATGATCCTGACAGAGTGATTTCATCTCTGTGTTGAGATTTGGTTAATCCCCTTGATTGAAAACAGTTAGTTGATTAATTTTATTATTTGAATCTCTTCAACCTGATTATGCATGCATCTAGGGTTAGGCTATCACATGTCCCTGCATCACTTAGATGATCCATTAAGCTCCATACATACTTGACTATCCTACCTATACTAGTGTAACATACCCATATAACTACCAAGTGTTAATGAATATTGGCAACTAAGAACCTCTAGCACTTTTTAAAGATCTAGAAACATATTGTGATTGATCTGGAACCTCTAGCACTTTTTAAAGATCTAGAAACATATTATGATTGATCTGGAACCTCTAGCACTTTTTGAAGATCTAGAAACATATCATGATTGATCTGGATTCATCATCATCATCATCTAAGCCTTATCTCAAGTAATTGGGGTGGGCTACGTGAATCCTTTTTCTGTCATTCCACTCTATCAAGGGCCAGACCTTCAGTTAGACCATTGGTCATCAAGTATTTTCTTACTACCTCCATCGATGTCCTTTTGGGCCTTTTGAAAAGGCCAAGCTATATGTCCTAGAGGGGGGGTGAATAGGACTATGCCAAATTAAAATAAAAATCAGCGGAAATAAAATAAACCAATAACCTTACAACTTGAATCAATTCTCAAAGCTAAATTTAAATCACCTTGATAAATAGATATCGAGAGATTGATGCAAATTCAGTTCTAAGGACAACCTTACACCATAATCAACAAGGGCTTATGGTAGGACAACCTTATTTCTAGAACCTCTTTTGGATCAAGGACTCAATATTAATATAAGTAAAAGAAATAGCAAGGAATTGAATTTAAATACAGAAGTAAGATCTAAATTATTACAACAATCCCCACACTTGCTTGAAATGTAAATAGTTACAACATTCACATCCACTTGTACATTCCACAAGATCTAATGATAAAAGATATGAAAATTAAGCAAGCATTCAAACCACAAGTCAAAGAGTTATAGTGGTTCGCTTGTGTGTACACCAACTGTTTTCCAACAGCCACACAAAAAGCTACTCCACTCCTAATATCCTCACACAGGGGATATTAGAGTTTACTAACAAATAGGTTTTCACAGGTTCACCAAAAACCTTTACAATTGTGTCTTTTTCTCTTGGGCTTACACAATCCAAAAACCCCTCTTTTCTGAGTTTTCTGGTTTTCCTCAGACAACCAATACAATGAGATTTTTCTGGCTTAACCTCAAACAAAACCAAAAGTAAATGAATTTTACAGAATTGTAAAATACCTGGATTTCTTCTTTTTCGTAGCAGCCCGGTAGAACCAATCGGAGTAGATGATTTGAATGTCAAAGTTCAATTTCCAATACTCACATTCATAAGGTTCTAAATTCTAATTGATTTTAGATTTAACTCGTTGGGCGTAGCTAAATTTGATTTTGATTCCAAGAAGAAGGAATAAGATAATTCCTCTTTTCAAATATGATTGGAATATAGAAACAAAATCAAATTAAATAAGCTAGCAAAAAGGAATATTAAATAAGCACAATCTAGCTTAAAATAAACACAAACTTATCTCAGAGTGATCACTTGAAAATTTCTTGAATTGAATAGCGTTGAAGTTATGAAAACTCTGAATTTCGTGTTCAATTTATAGAAGCAGAAATCGCTCCTACGACTGGTCTTAGAAACCTACGACTGGTCGTAGCTCTAACAGATTTTTGAAAAAATAAGCGCGATCTTTGAAAGCCGTTCTACGACTGGTCGTGAGTACCCTACGACTGGTCGTGGGTCACCTACGACTGGTCGTAGATCCCTACGACTGGTCGTAGGACCAGTGATTTCGTTGCTGGACTTTAAGTCGTAGCTCCACGACTGGTCGTGGACGAGTCGAAGCCACACCTACGACCGGTCGAAGGACCTCCAGGACTGGTCGTGGGCGTACCAAAAATTCCGAAAAATCTTCAACTTTTTAGGACTGGTCGTGGAATATCTTGGACTAGTCGAACCAATGCTAGGACTGGTCGAACAAGAGCTAAGACTGGTCGTAGAATAGACCAACCTAGTGTAAAATAAATATTTGATTAATGTATCCAAAGTGACCTACTTAAAGGGTCAACCTAAGGTCATTCAAACCTAAACCATGTCGTATGGACATTGAACTTCAACCATTCAACGAATGTAGACAATTTGAATCATATCAGGCTTGAGATCTTGAACCATATCATGCTTGAGATATTGAACCATAACATTGTAGCTTTTTGAGGCTTCAACATGTAGCTTTTTGAGGCTTCAACATGTAGGCTTTTTGAGGCTTCAACATGTAGCTTTTTGAGGCTTTAACATGTAGCTTTTTGAGGCTTCAACATGTAGCTTTTTGAGGCTTCAACATGTAGCTTTTTGAGGTGTCTTGAATTCCAATAAATGATCATACAAGTACAGAACACCGATAGATGTTTTGGCACACAAAATTTGACAACCAAAGGAGCATGAGATCATAACACTTACAATCTCCCCCTTTGTCAAAATTTGTGACAAAACACCCAAATAATAATACTTCAATTTGAAACGAAGTACTCACTACATATTCACAACAAGTTCAACAATAGAGAAGCATGCACAGATATATATGATAAGAAATAACTAGCATCATTCTCATAACTAACTACCGCATCATTCGCATAACTCCCTTGAGAAGCTTAACTCCCCCTGAGTAATAGATACCCCTGAGAAGCTTACATCTTACATCACCCAAAACTTCTCCCCCTTTTTGTCACAAAATGACAAAGGAAGAAGGGCAACAATAATAATGAATATAGCAATTAGTATATAGATTCAAGAGAGCTTTAGTGCATAATTCAAAAAGTCAGTGAGTATGTAAAGTTAGAAACAAATATTACAGACTTAGTAAAACATTCAGTCAGAACCCGAGGATGGAGCAGGATTAGAAGGATCAATTTTGTGTAAACCCTTAGCAATACGCCTCATATATTTGCGTAGATAAGAGAATTGCATATCTTGGGTAACACGAATTTGAGCCACTTGCTCTTGAAGGGAATTCAATCTCTCATCAAAATCAGATGGCTGAAAATCAGGATCATCAGCCGAGTCTGACTCAAGTTCTTCAAACAAATCATCCATATTCACGTCTTCAGTAGGATCACCAGCTTGACCAGCATCTCTTGCTTCAGCACCACCGCCACCAGCATCCACTTGGCCATCAGCCAATTCTAGAGTCATCTTGTTAATATTGGAATTATTGAAGGGGAGATGATGGATGGGTTTTTCTCTAGTAGGCATAGTAACGAGCATATGATTTGCTAGCATAGTCAATAAATAACCAAAGGGTATATCACTATGTCCAGGATGTTGACGAGACAGAATAATGGAATGACAAATTAAGGAAGGTAAACATATTTTTGCACCAGAGATGACAGAATGCAGAACACGAACCATAAAAGCAGTGAGTTCGATTTTATTGCCAGCACGAGGATAAAGATTAGAGATGAAAATCCTATGTAGTACTCTGTGTCTGGGTAACAAAAATATTGAGGGAAGTGCATGACCTTTATGAGTCCAATGAACATCCAAATTACATAAATCTCTGGTAAGCATTCTACGTTCAGATTCAGAGAGACTGTCATGTAAAATACCAATTGAAATGCTCTCATCATTGACAGGTATTTCCATAATATCAGCAATCAAATGTCGATCCACTACAAACAATCCTTCTTGAGTATCAACTTTAAAAATTAAATTCTCAAGAGAGAAATCACAGATACATGCAAACATGGATTGGGCAATGGACTGGTATGCAGGTCCACCCCAATGCAAGATGTTATCCCATCCCACAGATTCCAACAAAGGAGGGATACCATATGAAGCAACGTGATTAACATTCACAGGACGCTCAACAATAATATTTCGCATACGCAAATCCCGAACATTTGGAGGATCATTTTCGTGAGACCGAAGATGACGTTGTACAATAGAAGTTGATCTAGAAGAAGATGGACCTCTAGTAGTTTTCTTTTTACCTCTAGCATCCATTTTTAATGGAGGATTTCAATGAAACAACAAGATGCAAGATAGAAAAGATGAGGTTTTAATAGATCAGATTTTTCAAGATAAAACCCCAATCTTGCAATGAACGACCCAATAGATTCAACAAGAGAGTGATTTGAAACACTAATATCAAGAATCTATAATAAAAATGCAAAGGAACCACTAACCTTGAAGAACTAGGAAGGTGGGTTCGACCGGTCGTAGCTAGAGTCGTTGGTGGGAAAAAAGAAATGAGGAAGAAGAGTCAAAATCCCCAAATTAAAGTGAAATGCCGAGTTTCACGACCGGTCGTGTACGTGTTCGACCGGTCGTAGCACGACCGGTCGTGTACACCCACGACTGGTCGAGTACGACTTAAAAATTTGCAATTTTTTTTTTTCAAATAATTTTTAAATTTAAGCAAATAACTCATCAAACTTATGTACATTATGATACACCAAATCATGCAAATTCAATTTAAATTACACATACCGAGATCAAACTTTAATTTATTAAACCTGCTTTTGTCGAGCGGTTTAGTGAAAATGTCAGCAAGTTGAGTCTCGGTTGGAATGTAATCCAAACATATTACCTTTTCTTCCACTAATTCACGAATGTAATGAAATCTAATATCAATATGCTTAGTACGTGAATGCTGAACTGGATTTTTAGAGATATTTATTGCACTGGAATTATCGCAAAATAAAATCATAGAATCCTGAGTAATTCCATAATCGCTCAACATTCGTTTCATCCAAACAAGTTGAGTACATGCATTTCCAGCAGCAATGTATTCAGCCTCAGCTGTTGATAGCGATATAGAACTTTGCTTCTTACTAAACCAAGAAACAAGACAATTTCCAATGTAGAAACAACCACCACTGGTTGATTTCCTATCATCAATGTTTCCAGCCCAGTCAGCATCTGCATACCCAGCTAATTGAACATTAGTTTCATGTGGATACCAGAGACCAAGTTTAGTAAAACTTGCGACATATCGCATAATCCGCTTAACAACAGTTAAGTGAGATTCTTTAGGATTTGATTGATAACGAGCACAAATACCAACACTCAAGGCTATATCTGGTCTACTAGCAGTCAGATAAAGTAAACTACCAATCAAACTACGATACAATTTAGGATCCACATCATTACCTGCAGAGTCTTTTGAGAGTCTCAAAGTTGTACTCATAGGAGTATCAAAATTTTTACCTTTCTCAAATCCAAATTTCTTGATTAAGCCCTGAGCATATTTGGTTTGAGAGATAAAAATTCCATCAGGTTGTTGTTTTACTTGCAACCCTAGGAAATAGTTTAATTCACCAACCATGCTCATTTCGAATTTAGACTTCATCAAATCTGCAAACTCAACAGTCATATTAGTACAGGTTGATCCATAAATAATATCGTCAACATATATTTGAACCATTAGAATATCATCGTTATACTTCTTAACAAAGAGTGTCTTATCAACACATCCCATCTGAAAATTATGACTTAGTAAAAACTTAGTCAGTTTTTCGTACCATGCTCTGGGAGCTTGTTTCAGACCATAGAGAGCCTTCTTAAGACGATACACATGATCAGTAAATTTAGGATCTTCAAATCCTGTTGGTTGTTCAACATATACCTCTTCATGTAAATCACCATTCAGAAAGGCACTCTTTACATCCATTTGATAAATTTTAATCTTTCTAAAACATGCAATGGAGATAAAAAGTCTGATTGATTCAAGACGAGCTACGGGGGCAAATGTCTCATTATAGTCAATACCTTCAATTTGCGTATAACCCTGTACAACTAGTCTTGCTTTATTTCGAATGATATTACCAAGTTCATCAGATTTATTTTTGAAAATCCATTTTGTTCCAATAATATGTTTATCTTTAGGTCTAGGAACAAGATACCAAACATCATTTCTGACAAACTGATTAAGCTCTTCTTGCATCGCAAGAATCCAGTTTTCATCTGAAAGTGCTTCATTTCTGACAAACTTTTGTAATTTTGGATGGACTGGTCATGACTCGTGTTTGTTAGTAATATTCATATTTGTTTCATAATATAGATCAATCACATATACCACTCAGACCAAAAGAGAAATTTTATAGGATAGCTATAAGACTAGCCATTCTTTATGGGATAAATGTTGAGCAGTTATGCTCATAGGATGAGTTTAACTGAAATGAAGATGTTGAGAAGAATGAGTGACACGATGAGGAAGGATAGAATTAGAAATGAATGCGTTTGAGGGAACTTAGGAGTAACGCCAATAGGTAACAAGGTGAGGGAAAGTAGTTAGATGATTTGGTCATGTTCAATAGAGATCAAGAACCATGTTGGCTAGAAGGAATGATTTGGTACAAGTTGAAGGCTCTAAAAGGGCAACGGCCCAAAAGGACATCGATGGAGGTAGTAAGAAAATACTTGATGACCAGTGGTCTAACTGAAGGTCTGGCCCTTGATAGAGTGGAATGCCAGAAAAAGGATTCACGTAGCCCACCCCAATTACTTGGGATAAGGCTTAGATGATGATGATGATGAATCCAGATCAATCATGATATGTTT
This sequence comes from Magnolia officinalis, assembly GCA_021015155.1. Classification (NCBI taxonomy): domain Eukaryota; kingdom Viridiplantae; phylum Streptophyta; class Magnoliopsida; order Magnoliales; family Magnoliaceae; genus Magnolia; species Magnolia officinalis. Next base: position 133,806 of record JAJHSJ010002755.1, on the reverse strand, counting down.
CTAGATCTTTAAAAAGTGCTAGAGGTTCCAGATCAATCACAATATGTTTCTAGATCTTTAAAAAGTGCTAGAGGTTCCAGATCAATCACAATATGTTTCTAGATCTTTAAAAAGTGCTAGAGGTTCCAGATCAATCACAATATGTTTCTAGATCTTTAAAAAGTGCTAGAGGTTCTTAGTTGCCAATATTCATTAACACTTGGTAGTTATATGGGTATGTTACACTAGTATAGGTAGGATAGTCAAGTATGTATTGAGCTTAATGGATCATCTAAGTGATGCAGGGACATGTGATCGCCTAACCCTAGATGCATGTATAATCAGGTTGAAGAGATTCAAATAATAAAATTAATCAACTAACTGTTTTCAATCAAGGGGATTAACCAAATCTCAACACAGAGATGAAATCACTCTGTCAGGATCATGCCTTTTCGCATAAAATCACGTAAACAATAAAAGAGGGAGGACGTAGGGATATGAGGATATCCCAGATCTAATATAAGCCAGTCCATAGTCTAGTTTGGATTCGATTCTCCTAACTGGTCATCCCTCTTTTCCGTTCAAACCAAAAGAGAATATCTAGAGAGGGACGAAAGAGATGAAAAAGAGATGGGTTTGAGATGAAAGAAAGTACGGATTCCTAGGGCATCAAAGAAAAGAAGACGGCTGATTCTTACCTTTTCCTACACCTCGAAGACTTAGAAAGAAAGAAAATTTAAAACCGGGGTGGAATACTCAACACCCAATGGCCAATCCTGAGACCCTAATATCTTTGGTAAAAGAGGAAGAAAGCATACGAATTATCATTCATTCAATAATAAAATAGGGTTTCTCACAGTGTATGTGTAAGTCACGGAAAAAAAAAAACAAAAAGTTCACTAAAGCCTTTGAAAATAAGGAAACGAAAAAAAAAGACGCTTAAAACTAAAACACCCACGCGACAGGGTTGGAAATCCACCCCATGGTCATGCAGTCATGGTGCGGTCATGCCAATCTTGCACTCGTAGTGCGTTAGAAAATGGGGCCGATGGACCTGGCTTCCATCCACATCAACTCCTCTGCTCCGGTACCCTATCGCCGACGCCTCCTCCTCTGGTACACTCTAAAGGGTTCACTATTGATGTCCACATTAGTAAGTCCAATTTCTTACTATATGGTTATCTAAAGAATTGTTATAACTTGTAAGTCTGGTCATATCGAAGTGTTTTCCTAACAACATCAAAAGTTGGTCCTCTAGACTGTTCATTGTTGAGGGAGTCCAAAAATGCTGTGAAATGGGCTCCCCTAGGAGATTTGGGGCCATGGAAATTAGATTTTGTAATTTTGGAAATCAGAACTCTATTATCTTCTTTGAATGTTGTCTTTTCTAATATTTTGAGGGATGCAGATGATGTTGCTGATTCTCTTGTGAGAGTGACAAGGGAGTCACTTGAGATAGGTTACTCGTTCTCTTGTCCCCAATGGTTGTCTTAGTTTCTTCTCTTGTATAGACCTCCGTAGAAAAGAAATTTTTCTGAAGTTTAGGTTTGTAGCCCAATGTGTATGAATTAGTATGATTATGTGCTACTAACAAGTCAAGAGTCAAGCCCCTAGTAAATCTGGATTTCAAGCTTAAGGAAGTGGGATCCTTAATTCCTTATCCTTCCCTTTTTTGAGTAACTCAGGTACTCTTTATTTCTCTCTCTCTGTTATTTTTTTTTTTTTATTTTTATTTATTTATTTTTTTTTTTTGAAGGATCCGAGTATCATTACGTAAGTAGTAGTAAGATGATTAGCTTAAGAAGTTGTAAGGTGTACTTTCTTATATATGCTGCACGCTTGGGGAAATAATTTTCTTCTTTCTTTCTTTCTGTTTTTTTTTTTCCCCTATGACTCCTGTGTTCTACTCGTGGCTGGAGAAAATGCACATGAGGGAAGATACCAACTTGGGCAAACTAAACATGTTATATTTTTTGAACAATGATGGTATATTATAAAAAAGGCCAAGGTCAAAGCATACAAATATACAAAAATACAACAACACCCATCGAAACGCCCCCAAAAGGACAAGAGGAGAAGATTGAAAAATCTATGCATCCACCCAATCTGGTCACACTTAACATGTTGATTACATCGTTCTCCAGTTTATAGTTTGACAAATGTTTGGTGAGGATCTTAGGCAGATAAATGGTAGGCATCCTACTTTTGGCTTCGGAAACGGACAACATAAAATGTCATTTTTTTTTGAAACGGTACATTGTAAAATGTAAATATTCATACTTCATGATCATTTGGTCTGTTTTTTCTACATGGTTGCCGATAAAGAATAACTGGACCAAATATACAGTTTAAATTAGTGATTGGACCACCATGTGGAAAAATGTGCATCATAGGCTATGATGGTACCAGCTGAATCTCACATGCATACATGCAAAACATACATGGTGGGCAGACATTCTTACTACTACTATGTCCACGTGTTTTGTTCAGCTCCACCCCAGATCTTGTCTTGTGCTTTTGACAACATTGACATTGGTAGTGTATTATCAGGGCATGCAAATACTCAAATTATTTATATTGATTCTAAATTATTTCACGTGGAAACCATAACTTTGGGGAGTGTTTGCTTTTGTTCAGTGCTTCTGAAATCAAATCAATTTCGTGGAACCCTATTTTCCTCTGTTTGAGAGAAAAAACTGTGGAATATATTTTTCATTTTCCAAGCCTATCTAAAAAAAGAGTGGATAATAATGTTGGCAAAAAAATGTTTTTTGTTTGAGCAATTCGTTGACAAAGATTGTCGACAAATCGAATTCCAAGGGGCCAAAAGGAGGTGGGATATCGTTTGACCATTGGCATTATACATTTCCACATGAATCCATCGAAAATTGCACTGCAAACTAGATGGCATTTTTTCCTTATTGAGTACACTCTTACATTTCTTACGGATTCACATGTTTGCTTCCGTATCAACATTTTGGACTCAATAAAAACAAAACACATTCTTGTTCTTGTATGTATTATATGTATTTTTTCCATTTTAAGAATACATTGCCTTATGATTTCGGGATGGTGCTATTACTGGAATTACCTTGGACATCGACGGTGCACTGCCCCCTACAGGTTTGTCTCAAGCCAATGAAAATTTCAAAATCTTTCTGATAAACTAGTCAAAGTTATCTCCAGGAATAACAAAGTGACAGGCCGAACTTAAATGGCCTGTTTGGAATGATCCCAATATAAAGTGAGGCGGATTCTTCTCGAAAATGAATTTTGGTATGGTGTGAGCTGTTTCCTTGATGGAAAATAGTGAAAAAGGACACTTAATCATGAATGAGACAAAAGGTGCTCTTGCCTCTCAACCCTCTTTTCAATGAATATACAACTAGTTTTGAATGTCCCTCGCACTTTGCATGTGCACACTCATTTGCCCCATGTCATTGTGTCCTTGCTTCCTTTTTAAGGTTTTTATTTGTTGGTAACCATCTCTTTTCAGAAATCTTCTAAAACATATCTAGAGAGATGCATATATCTTCTCAAGCCTATCTAAAATATTTTTCTTTCCCTCGTAGTACACCTTATCTCTTAACAATCCCACCAATCCATCTGGTTTGTAAGATGTATACACCTGCATGACTGCAATAAATAAATGAGAAATGATAAGTGTACTTAGTTACACTTAACACCCTCTTTTGGATAAGCGAACGTGTCTAATCTTTGATGTAACGACTCTCCCGCATGGGGAGCACTACATGCAAGGCTGTTGGGCTGCATCTTAATAATTTCAGGTGGTATCTCCTTATGTCACCACCATCCAATCATGGACCATACCGTCCAGTTGGTTGTTCCCACCATGAGGATCACCTTGTCCAAAATTCATCCCCATCCTCTCTTTGGGTGCGCCATACCATATAAAATAATTCATATTCATTGATGAATTAAAAAATGCAAGTGTGGTCCACCGCATGAGTGGATGGGGCTGATTCTTACATATGGCGATCCTCATGGTGGGCCAATCTATTGGATGGGTTGGATGTCACATGCACATGATATGTTGGAAGTTATCTGCTGGGTGTATAGTAACTTATCATCCAACTGGTTGGAGATCCTCATGGTGGGTTATATGTCACGTGCACACATGTTCTACCCATGGATGGGATTGCCTAACAAAAGTGACTCCTGGAATGAGTAGCAATTTATGATGGCCCCAACAAATAGATGGATTAAATTGTTGCTTGGACGTGTGTTTTGTGCAAGTAATTTTGACTGTCCATATTAAAGGCTAATGATTGTCAGAGTGGTGCGATATTTACATGGTAGATCATTAAATCTATGTTGGACCTATAGCTGTTTGAAGCATGAAATGAGGTGGCAATAGATTTGGGTGCATAAGAGGGGAAGTGTCTGTTTCAATGTTTTCAAATATAAACAGGTAGGAAACGTGAGCGTGAGTCTGAAGTGTGATTCAAAGCAAGAGCACACCTAGTTAGAAGAAATGTGCAACTACTTGGACCTAATGGACAGTCTAGATCAATTAATTGACCTGTTGAATGTCCTAAATGTCACAGACGTGGAGGTTTATTCTGTACCTAGCCAATTTTGGCCCACTTTGTACATATGAAACTTGTACAGTGTGTAGAGTAGTGATGTAGGACATGAAATTAAACATGATGTGCGAGATTTGAGGCTTAAAATCACGTTAGTTGATAAACAATTACACAAATTCAATATCCCACATGAAAGTCCAAATCATTCAATTAAGGGGAATCCATGCGGGTCCAGGCCTACACATGTTAGGGCTGAATCAATAAAAATTATGAACCAAACGATACTTAAAGATTAGAAATAATCATCCACACATGCATAGTAATCAGCCCCTAATCCAAGGGATTCCTCAAGTTCAATTCAAAGAACCCTAGGGTGAGAAAAGGGGGGAAATAAATTTAGGGCTATTGTAAGCTAGGGTTAGGGTTTATGAAATAGAAGTGAAAAGAGGAAAATAAGGAAAAACTTGACCTAGAGAAAGTTCCTGTGTGCAGATGGTGACCCGGGGCTGACGCACGTGCGCGGGTGGGCTGGCCGCACTTGTGATGGAAGCCCACCTCCTTAAAGTGACACCTAAGCCTTGGTCAGCCAGGGGAGACCTCCAATCCCTCCAAGTTTGACGATGATCCGACGTAAGGTCGAGGCGTAGTGCTTGCCGAAGTTTCAACCCTCCAAGAAGTCCAAATTCTGGAAACTGACTGTAGGGGGATAAATAGCTGCAAAAGCTAAAAAATTCATAGCAATAATGATGATAGAAGATGAGATATATGGATGGGAGAGGGTAGGGACGGATGGGGATAGATGTTGCTTCACACCACGTAATTAGCCATTTAAAAAGGGAGGGTTTCACATCCACTTTTGAATTCTTCCACAACTCGCTAAGAGAGCAGAAAAATAAAGCAAAATTTTTTATTAAGCTTCAATGAATTAAAAGAACTACAAGGGGTGCTTATTTATAGGAAAAATCCTATACCCCTAAACTCGCACCATGTGTGCAACCTATTACTTGGCGACGAAGTAAACTAAAATAAAAACCAAACAAAGAAATCTAAAGTGTTCATGATGTTCTAAATAATAACAATAAACAAAACTTAAAATGAAATCAATATGAATAGTGGGCAATCATGAGATCCCATGATGGACTTTTCTTGACGAACGGACCCACTCTTTTGAATCAAAACTTTGTCCTCTAACTACGAAGCCCTCCCTGGACGTCGTTATCGATCTAGATCGGTGGTGGGGCCCTCCATCTTCTGGCGTACGAGCGTAAGGGGGGTGGTGTACGTGCACGCGTTGACAGCGTATGCGGGATATCCCTCTCAAGTAGTTAGAGTCATGTAGAGATGTTTAGAGAATCCTAGAACTTTCTACAAGATTCTAAGAGAGTCTTGTGCTAGAGTTGCGTAGAATCTTCTATTTTTTTTTTTATTCCTAATCGATGGATCTCTACCATGTGGCCCATTCTTAGCCATTGGTTGGAACTTCAAGAGTTCTCTTAGGTCTGTATAAGCAAGAGACCTCTTCATTTATAAATCGCTCCTTAAGCTATAAGCTTCATTCTATAGTGCAATATAAAACTTTTCTCTTGACTCTCACGTGTTTCCTTTAATCTTCTTATGAATTCGGCCTATGTGTTAAACATGGTACTTGGTAATGCAAGTGAGGGCGAAGCTAACTTGAGTAGTGTTGGGGCATCGTATGAATGTCTCACAGGTGTTGGGGTTAAGGAATAAGCAAGTCCATGACAATTGGTATTAGAGCAAAGTTGGTCATCGGGCATCATGGTATTAGTGAATGTGATGGAGCATGTTAAGAAGATTTAACGATCAATCTAAGCACAACAAGAGGGGTAGGTCCAATGACTTAAGGGTGACCTTGGACATGGTCACCTTGGAGGATTACCTTGACAAGTTAGAGCTTGCCATTGCCTAAGGATAACAACGGTTTAGAAACTTGGAACATGACTGAACAAGCTCATACACGATCCGTTCAAGCACACCTAGAGGGATAGGTCCAATGACTCAAGGGTGACCTTGGACATGGTTACCTTAAAAGGATTGCCTAGACAATTTAGAGCTTGCATTGCTGAAAGAGAGGAATGGTTTGGAAACTTGGGTGTGACCCAACAAACTCATATTGCAGTGTTCAAGCAAGTTGATGATGGCATGGCAAGTATAGTGGAGGCACTCAATGTACTAATGGAAGAACAAATTGCCAACATCTACAAAGAGATGGGAAAGAGATTGTTAGCATTGTGTACCGAGGTTTCCATCTTGGAGAAGGCAATGGCCAAGAATTGGCCTATTCCAAGGGAGGTGACATCCTGAGTAGGCTCATTGTTTACCACTGCCTTTAAGTTGGGCTAGGGATGCCAAGGAATTGGAGAACTTATGGCTAATGGAGTAATACTTTAAGGCTTCCAAGTTAGAGACCAAGGCAAACACTGTGATCATGTCCCTAACTAATGATTCAATGTTGTTGTGCTGTAGGAGGCATGATGACATTTGCACCATCGTAACATGGGAAAATCTCAGAAAGTTAAAATTGCAATTCCTTGAGAATTTGGAGCACTTGACTAGAAAGAGTCTTAAGAGACTTCAACATACCTGGTCAATTCGGGACGATGTGAAGCAGTTCATGATGTTGTTGCTTGACATCATGGACACGATGAAGAAAGGCTGTAACGCCCTGAAAATCGGGGGTCGAACATAAACTCAACTCCCGAGTTCCAGAACATCACTTATGCAACAAAATGAATGATGATTGGATGTTGATTGAATTTGTGCATTGAACATGAGTGAGATTAAGCCAAAACAGGATATCATACTCCAGAGACAGTTAAATTTGCAAGCGGAAGACTGTGATAGATAGATAAAATATATAAATTATGATGAGTCTCCAGAGTGTGATAACATTACCAGGTTAAATAAATATAAGTGCAGTTCTAGAATATACCAAATGTGAGGAAGTGTAATGCCTCCTATCCCATGTACCATAGCCCCGTCAATACAATATCAGGTCTTCATCGACCTGCCAGAGAGATACAGATAGGAGAATTCCTCCTATCATCATAGAAGTAGTCCGGCTCTGCTTCACAAGCATCGCCACCACCTGAAACTCAACAAATCTGGTTGGTGTGTACAACACCGTCCCGTAACGTGGGAGTGAGTGATCAACTCAGTGGAACAGTAAAGCATAAGTTAACATGTTATCAAATCAATCAAGCAGTAATGATAAAGCAGTACAAATCAAACAATCCTAACTACTCTTATTAAATGCAAGAATGAAATGACATGATGCTGTATGCCCTTGCCAAACCACCCTCAAGCGACATCATCTTACGTTCGCGAATGCTTACTCCCTCAGTGCGCCACATCTACAAAGCACATGCGGTGCGATGATGCTCATGATTACCAAGTTTTTATTAGTCCATTTCAAACAGCAGTATTGGGAAACTAAGGTACCTCCCTTGTATCATTCCCAAACATGATCCATTCTAGGGTCGTCAATCCTAGTTATTCTCATACGATGTTATGGTTTGAGAAGCGTAGTGAAGGCATCGCAAAGGGCTCATCACCCGTCAGCGCGGATACAGATCTCACCGTATGCGGCTCAATTGCTGGCCGTCAGCTCGAGTACAGGTCTCACCGTACTCGGCTCAATCACTAGCCGTCAGCTCAAGTACAGGTCTCACCGTACTCGGCTCAACTCACACTCTAGTTGCTGTGAAAGACTCGTGGCCAATCACAGACCCTTGGAGTGTACTCGATGATACTACGGAGGACTCGTCGCCTGTCAGCACGAGCACAGATCTCACCGTACTCGGCTCTCGCCGAGGTATCGACAGCTCGAATACAGTGTCCCATACCACCATATTCGGCTCACGAGTTGATTGCGCAATGGTCACTACGGGGAGGCACATGGCCCCAGCGTAGGCCGACAGCTCGACCACGGTGTCCCATACCACCATGCCCGGCTCATGCGACTTAGCGGATCTAGGTACCATGGTTAAACGGGGATCGCCACTGGTAAGTTTGGTACCCTAGGTTCAAGCAGTAGTGACCAAACAGGGTGAACACACATAAGGCAGATCGGGTTACTTGACGAGCTCGACTAGCACGATCGCCCGTTGAGCTGCACGACATGAAGTGCATAAACAACTTCGTATGGCCTAGCCACTGCCGACAGGCAACGGACGACTCGAGTTCGTCGAACACATCCCACGTGGCAAATGAATCTCAGCCACGAGTTCAATCTCGTTACCGATTGCCTGGACTATAATCATAGCCCCAAACACAATCATTACAGAGATATAAAGCAGTAATGGATCAGGATTCAAATCATACAATCAGTCTAGTATTATCCGTTTAGGGCTGCCAGGGCTGTTGCACGCACTCGTTGCTCCGCTCCCCCATCACCCATGACGGATCATACAACATAAATATAAATTTAAACATATGCATTACATAGTTAAAATCATAAAACAGTTGAGCATGTTATGAATCACAACACAAGCATGAGTTTGTACATGTTCAAATCCTAATCACACAACTATCAAAGGAGATCATACACATAGTTAAAAGAGGTTGAGAATCATATCTCAACACCCTTATACTTTACAATTTGCTAACTACTACACATTCAGACATTTCAAGAAACACTTAAACAACCATACATCAACATACATGACATATGTCGATCACATAGGCATTAGGCCAAATCCTTTCGCTAGGGAGTTGCCCCAATCATAACACGCGTACACCGACGACGGATAGTCATGGCAAGCAGGAATCCAAGTTCCATATCCATTCAGTCATTTCCACAAACACTTGGGCCACACATTTTAGCATATATAGTGTATACTGGCCGTGACGTGATTTAGGGCAAATCCTTTCGTCAAAGGGATATCGCCATTACAACAATCATATATCCATGACAATTAGTCATGGCGAGCACGAATGAGAATGCTATACTCATTCAGCCATTTTCACAAACACTTAGAATACACTATTCCAACATACCTAGTGTATGTTAGCAAACATGTATTAGGGCTATTCTTTCGCTAAGCGGTTATTTATCCGCGTATACCATATTCATACAACAATTAATCATGACAATTATATTTCCAAAATCCGCACGTATGCGGAATTTCTAAAATACGCAATTTCAACATACATGACGTTTACACATGAACATGTATTTTTGCGATTCTTTTCGCCAAACTAACATTTTATCCACACATGATATAATCAAACATTAAATAAACATGTCAAACATTTTCCCAAGAAAAATACGTATACGGTATTTATACGTATATCTAGAGTATGTGAAAATCCATATTCTTTATCGCTAATCGAAACAGGAAACGGAAAGCACTTTGTACATGTGCATTTGCATACAGATCATGAATCTATCATTATCTGACATTGAAAGCGTTGAAAAACGTAACTTATATGCTTAAAGTCCTCACCTTTGGTCGTAGAATCGTAACGGAGACGATAGGTTTGCTAAGCTTCCGTATTCGGCAGTTTGGCAACCTAGAGAACGAAATAGGTTAGCTATTTCACAACCTACAACAGTCTAAACCCCAAAACAGGTTAGGGTTAGGGTTTCTTACCTAGAAACGGGGCTGGAATCGCCGGAAAAGCGATGAGAACGAGATGGTGCAGCCCGTGTGGTGGCAGGGAACGACGGCAGGGAGTTTCTCCCACTTCTCCCTCACTTTCACTCTCTTTTCCCCCTCTCAAATCCAAATTCGTATGGCTAGAATGGGAGAGGGTTTAAGGTCCTTATATAGCCTAAAACTTCACCGAAATAGACTCCTGTTCAAGGGTTACTGCTAATATAGGATATTCGCCACTTTTCCAGCTCAAAAGAGAGGTTCTGGTGGCCCTCCTTGAGCCAAACGTCAGACTTAAGCTCACCACACATGGATCTATGAGGGATTACGTTTTCGACTCGATCGGATTCCCAGATCGCACGTGGCGGACCACTTTCAGTTCAACGGTCAGTGGGCCACGATCCGAAATTCCAAGTACATGTAAATGTTCCTGAAATTTTTCCTAATCCAAGGGTGTAATTTGGTCTGATTCTGACGGTCTGGTTGCTTAATACTGATGCACAAGCGAATGGTGCCAGATCACTATTCCAGATATTTATTTTGGAAAGGGAATAGTGTTTTTCACACTCCCTCGCTTCGGATCGAAATAAATGACCGTGGGACATCGGTCGGAGCTGATTTTTGAGATGATTGTCAAGCCCAGTGGGGCGGTCCTAGTTCCTTAGATTCGTGTTAATCGGACTCCCGATGTGCGATCTAGACCTCATACGAAGTTTCGTTTCAGTCCCGAGAGCAGACGGGTAATGAGTTTGGCTCTAGACTTTAGGGTAACCTAGAGTCACATGTTTTACAAGTTTTGGGTCTTGCAGATCGTATTTAAAGCGATCCCAACGGATTTCAAGGCTAATCGAGTTTGCACTTAGTTAACTTTGTTAAATTTCTAAAGGATTTAATCCTAATTGTTTTCTGGTTGAGATGGTACTTAGGCCTTTGCAGTTTGTATATAAAGTGATCCAAGTTTTACTACTTAGCTAGTTTAAGTTAGTGTCTAGGGCGAAAGTGCTTTGAAAAATTGAAAGCACAAGTTAGGAAAGGGGTGGGATTTGTGAAGGAAATGGGTTCAGAAGCGATTTTAGACTGTGGGGTTCAGTTCTGACGAAATAATAAGGTATTAAGAGCAACCCATCGCCTAAGGACATCTAATCCCAAATTGGCAAAAATCCGGGATGTTACAAAGGCAAACTCTTATTCATCATGGATGGCCTTCAACCATGGGAAAAGCTGATGCAGGACATGAATTTAAATGCGATATGCAATATTTCTGGCTTAGATCATACCAATTTAGGAACAATCACACAAATTCCACATCCCACATGAAAATCTAAACTTTCAATTCAAGGAGAATCTATGCGGGTCCCGACCTACACATGTTAGGCTGGATCAATAAAAATTATGAACCAAACAATACTCAAAGGGAAATAGAAATCAATCACACATGCATAAGAATCAGTCCCTAATACAAGGGATTCTCCAATCTTAATTCAAGGAACCCTAGGGTGAGAAAATTGACAAATAACTTAGGAAAAACGTAATCTAGGGCTAGGATTCATGAAAAACAACTATGAGAGGATAAATGAGGATAAAAATCTGAGCCAAAATACGATCCTGCGTATGGACAGCAGGCCTGGGGTGCTCGCACGTGCGCAGGTACCCGGCGGCACGTGCGAGGGGGCGTCATTTGCGGAAACGCTCTCCTTGGCCCTGGTTGGCCAGGGGGATGCTCCAAAACTCCGAAGTTTCGGGTTGATCCGAGCTACTGTTTGTGCATGGTGCTCCGCAGAAATTTTGGCCCCTCTGCGGGCTAAAATCTGGAAACCTTCTGTAATGAAGAAAACTGATGCAACCAAGGACGAATTTGAAGTACGGATGGTGGTGAAAGATGGAAGAAACGAGATTATGGAGGATGGGGGTGAATCGGGATCAATGTGGCTTCGCACCACGGTAGTTAGCCCTTCGAAAAGGGAGGGCTTCGCACCCACTTTTGAATTCTTTTACAACTCACGAAGAGAGCAGAAAAATAAAGCAGTAATTTTTTATTAAACTTGAATGAATCAAAAGAACTACAAGGGGTGCCTATTTATAGGGAAAACCATGTACCTCAAAAACTTGCACCATATGCGCAACGTATTACTTGGCGATGAAGTAAACTAAAATAAAAACTAAACAAAGAAATCTAAAACATTCACGATGTTCTAAATAATAACAATAAGCAAAACCTAAAATATGAAATCAATCCGACGAGTGGGCCACGATCATGAGATCACATGACGGGCTTTTCTTGACTATTGGGCTCACTTTTTTGAATAAAAACTTGTCTTCTAGCTAGAAGGCCCTCCTTGCATGTCGTCATCGAGCCAGATCGATGGTGGGGTCCTCATTCTACATACATACGTGTGTAGGGGTAGTGGTGTGTGGGCGTGCGTGTTCACAATGTCCTCATCAACTCTCCCCGGTTGTGAAGATTCCACCATTGGCGAAATAAAGCTCTTGAACTACTCTAGGATATCAGGATCAAGTTTCTAAAGCTCCTCCTCAGTGAGCCACGTGCTGTCTGAAGTTGGGCGTGACTTCCACTTAACTAGGTATTTCTGAAACCCACTATTCGACGTGAAAATTATCTCATGGTCCAGGATATCCTCTATTTCCTCTCTGGGTGTGTGAAGGCTAGGTTTGAGAGTTAGAGTTTGGGATGAAAGGTCGGAAAGAGGCCATGGATCCAAGGGTAAGTCTGGGGAATTAGGATGGGTGGGCGAAGGGCCGGACAAAGTATCAGTGGGTCCCTGAAAAGTAACTAGATCCTCCACATTTAATGCTGAACTAATTCCCATGGAAGGTGGAAGACCTACCTCATACGCATTGAGACCGTTTCGCTTTATAATTTTAAAGGGCTCAGCGCTACGCGCGTGTAACTTACGAACGGCCCCTGAAGGGTACTACTCGAGCTTGATGGGGACCATCACAAAGTCGCCAATATTGAACTCTTTGAAACGTATATGTTAGTTTGCAGAAAATTTGTAATGTTTATTACTAGTAGTGATCTTTCGCCTGATTTCTTGATGCAATAAAGACTCTGCAGACTCTGTTGGCCTATGGGACAATGACATGGGGATAAGATCAATAGGCTTCTTAGGCCTGTAACCATTAACGACTTCAAAAAGACTTAGACCCGTAGACCTATTGAAAGAACTATTGTATGCAAACTCGTGTATGGGTAGTACGGCGTCCCATGTCCTGGTATGCTCCCCCACTAAACATCGAAGTAAACTCCCTAGGCTCCTATTAACCACCTCAGTCTGGCCATCGGTCTGAGGGTGGTAGGAAGAAGAAAATTGGACCTAGTATTCATCATGTGCCATAGTGTCTTTCAAAAGTAACTCATGAATCTCACGTCACGGTCAGACACTATAGTTTTAGGTAACCCATGCAGTTTGACGACCTCACTAAAGAACAGCTTGACAACATGAGATGCGTCGGAGGTCTTAGAACAAGGAATGAAATGGGCCATTTTAGAGAAACGATCCACCACAACAAATATGGAGTCATGCTTTCGAATAGTCTTGGGAAGTCCAAGCACGAAGTCCATACTAATGTCCTGCCAAGGGATGAATGAGACTGACAAATGTGTATATAATCTTGTATTCTGTTTCCTTTGCTTTACCAATTGACAAGTACGACATTACCCTATAATTTTGGCCAATAAAATCTATCCTCCACTAGGGCAATGGTTTTATCACAACCGAAATGACCCGCGACCCCCCTGAATGTAACTCCCAGACAAGAAAATCACGAAGGGAGGTGCGTGGTATGCACAAGCGGTCGCTCCTAAACAAATATCCTTCCAAAACCAAATACTCATTGTTAGCTCCTGATGGACTCTCTAATAAAGACGTATACACAACCTCAAAATCTGGACACTTAGAATACTCTTCTTTGATGCGCTCAAGACTCGTAACTTCAACGCTCATGGAGTTGAGTAATGCGACTCGATGACTCAACGTGTTGACAGGCTTACTCTACAATTGTCTTGTACTTAAGCACAAAAGTGTACTCTTGAAGGAATTGAACCCAGTTAGCGTACCTGAGGCTTAATTTCTTTAGAGAGTTCAAGTATCTCAAGGCCTCGTGATCTGAGAACAAGAATTCTTGTGGTAACAGGTAATGTCGCCAATGACATAGTGATTGTACTACCGCGTAAAATTCCTTGTCATATGTGGAATATATTTTCTTCACCTCATTCAGTTTCTCACTAAAAAAGCTGATAGGGTGCCCTTCCTGGCTAAGTACTCCTATGCCGACTCCTGATGCATCACATGTGACTTCAAAAGCTTTTAAAAAATTTGGAAGTCGTATGACAGGAGCTTCCGCCATCTTGACTTTTATCTCCTTGAAGGCCTTCGAGGCAGCCTTTGTCCATTGGAACTCTCGTTTTTTTATGCAGTCCGTGATGGGAGCCACAATGGAACTGAAGCCTCGAATGAACCGCTTATAAAAAGTGGATAAGACATGAAAGCTGCGCACCTCATGAATATTGTGGGGTTCAGGCCAATTAACAATGGCATTGACCTTCTAGAGATCTGCTAATATGCCCTCAGCTGACACAATAAAACCTAAGAAGATCACACTATTAGACAAGAACGCGCACTTATTTAGGTTGGCATACAACTTCTCGGCCCTACGGATCCCACAAACCTTCCTCAAATGGTTGAGGTGTTGCTCCTTAATAATGGTATAGATCAAGATATCTTGAAAGTATACGACCAGGAACTTCCCTATGAAGGGTCTCAACACTTGGGTCATCACACACATGAAAGTGCTTGGGGCATTAGTTAACCCAAAAGGCATTACTAGCCACTCATATATCCATCCTTCGTTTTGAAGGCCGTCTTCCACTCATCACCAGGGCGTATACAAATTTGGTGATACCCACTTTTGAGGTCAATTTTTGAGAAGATAGTAGCATTGACCATCATATCTAGCATGTCATCAAGACGCGGTATGAAAAATTGACACTTGACTGTGATTTTGTTGATGACCCTACTATCAACACACATCCTGCATGTGCCATCCTTCTTAAGTGTAAGAAGGGCGGGCATGACACACGGACTCATGCTCTCTCGAATGAAACCCTTCTCTAGGAGTTCATCAATCTACTTCTTCAACTTAGCATGCTCCTTTGGGTTCATTCTATAATGCAGGAGGTTTGGTAGAGTTGCCCTAGGGATTAAGTCAATGGCATGCTGTATATCCCTCAGAGGGAGAAGCTCATTCGGTAGATCATCAGGAAATACATCACGAAACTTATGTACTACCTGAATGGCCTCAGTGGGTAACTCTACGCTAGTTTCTGGTACACTCTCCGTAGCCACAAGGGCGTATATCATCGAGTCTGCCTCCGTCTCTCGCTCAAAGTCTTTGGCATTCAAAATATGGAGCGGTTTGGACTTGGACTTCGACTCCTTCACTTCTTTTGGGCCGCTCACACCACTCAGTGTGGTGAACTCTTTTTCAGTTGTATTCTTGGGTGGCAGAGGATTTAACTTGACCTTCTTGCCCTCAAACCAGAATGTACACACATTTGAACGACCAAATATGGTAACCTCCCTATCATAGGGCCATGGCCTACCCAGAATGATATGGCCTACATCCATAAGAACAACATCACACCAAATTGTGTCTTTATATGATCCGAACTGCATAGGGACAAGACAGCGGTGCGAGACTGGAATTGATGTTTCATCAACCTAGGAGACTCTATAGGGCTGAGGATGGGATTCCAGCTTTAAGCCTAAGCAACTCACAGTGCTAGTTGATGCCACGTTGGCACAACTACCACTATCCATGATCATCTTACAACTCTTTTCCCCACATTGTACATAAGTGTAGAAGATCGTGTTGCGGCGTCAGTCATCAGTGTTCTTGGCTTGAGCCAGAGTGCAACACACAATCGCGAGGGTCACAGACTCTTGTACTCTCTCTTCCTCATCACTAGGGGTTCCGACTAGCTCATTTTCCTCCTCACTAACACTCTCTGGGGGCACTACTTCTACTTGCCCATCAATAAGGAGTACTTTGGTGCCCTCTTTCAAGTTGGCACTGGTGAGCAAAATGACCAAACCCCTGCCACCTAAAACACCTAGTGGCCTTACTTCTACGTGAACTAGACCCGATAATCTCTTTACCTTTATCATCCCTAGGTCTGGGCTGAACATTAGGGGAATGTTTGTTTTGGAATCCCTTGTTAGGTCTAGCCCTAGAGGGGTTGGCCTTAACACTGGATTCGCGAAAGTCAAACTGCCTTCCCATAGATGCTTTAAGGTATTGCTCGACATCTAACACTACTTGGTACAATTGTTCAATAGTGTCTATCTCTTTGGCGAGCAATTCTCTCCTAATGTCAAGACAGAGACCCGTTTTGAAACGAGCAAGGGTAAGTACTGGGTCCTCATCAACCTCACAGCGGGTCGAGTATTCTTCAAACTTCTCGATATAGTCCGCAACACTCATGGAACCTTGTCGAAGAGACTGCCACTCCTCAATCAATCGTAAGCGATAAGAGAAAGGGAGGTACTTTTCTTTAAGCATTTTTTCGGCTTTACCCAATGAACTATTGGGAGTTCTCTCGCTCTTTCTTTCTTTCACTTAACCGTCGCCCAAAACCTCTTTACTTGAGCCACAAGCTTCATCTTGGCGAATCGGATTCGTCGAGCATCCGACATATCATACCACTCATAATAGTGGTCCATATCCGCCAACTAATCTAGAAAGACTTTAGGGTCCAAGTGACCATCAAATGTGGGGGCATCTACCCTAACTCCCCTGAGGAGTTGTGCCTCTCGGTCATATTGACCGTGATGTCCCTCATGGGGTGGGTACACAGGTACGCGCCCATGACCAACTCCTTGGCCGCTTCCATTCCTTGGCCTAACCTCCTGACCAACTTCCTGAGATTGGGCATCCTCCCCAGTGGTGGGGTTTGCCCTGAGGGAGGCCTCTATTTCTTCTAGGCGTTTATCTATGTGTTGTTCCTCGTGCTTATTCAAGGACTCAACTCGTTGGGCTAACCTGGCCACTATTTCTTGCAGTTACTCCACGTTTAGTGTGGGGTGCAAACCAAAACCATGACCCGTACATGTGGGCATACACTGATTTGCTCAACCTAAGGACCTACTACAACAACTATATGCGTTTAAAACTAAATGACCCTACGAGACTCTATATGAAGGAGACTACACACCATTTCTAAAATTCAGCTATATATGATGGACTGAATGCATGAAGGACTCGAACAAAGTAAACCCTAAGTATGTGGTGAATTCCCCTGCAAGAACCCTAGGCTTTGATACTAAACTTGATGCATGACATGAATTTAAATGCGATATGCAAGATTTCAGGCTTAGATCATACCAATTCAGGAACAATCACACAAATTCCACATCCCACATGAAAATCCAAACATTTAATTAATGGGGTGTAAGACCCGTATCCTAGTTCGCACTGTTCCGATGAATCCTCGATCCTTTCCGTCGTAGTTTAGCAATCTGCGACTGATAATCGATGCTGCACACGACCGTAAGTCATATCCTTTAGATTCGAGTTGGTTTAATCCGAGACCTGTATCATTGTGGCAGCACCGTCGCCGCGGTTCCAACGCCGTGACTCACGCACAAATCTGATACCCTGACCAGAAGATGTGAGCCGGCGTTTATTTCGAAGAAACGCCCGCTTTCTCGATCCCAAGAGAATCTCTACACAATGTCAAATCAATCCCATCAATCAATCAATCACTTCAATGTCAAGTACAAGCAACCCATGCTACCTTTCTCCACAAGTAAAGTAACCACCAAAGTCAACCAATCCATCACCTCACCTATCACTCACATCCATCATCCATCTCCCATCACCTCTCCTTACAACCTCTCTCTTTTCCTCCACATTTTTCCAAGCAACCATTCCAAGCAAGAGAGCACCACACGTCCATGGTTTCTAAGAGAGAAAAGTGATTTGTGGCCCACCATTCCCATTCCAAAACCCATCATCCTAGCCATCCATTTCCCATCTCCACCACCAAAGAGGAGCACAAGGAGGGTGGCATTCCAACGGACCGAAGAGATCAACCGGTGGGTGCTTTATAGGATAGGTTTTTCCATGTTTTTATGATGGGCCAAGTGGGGCCTACCGATCAATGGTGTGGATCTCACTTGGGGCCTTAGGTGTGGCCGATGGCCCACCTTGATCCTCATGATCATTCCATGATGGGGCCATTCTCCATGAACCCCATCATGATATTTATATTTCCTTGCATAAAGAGGACACATAGACCGTTCATTTTGGGTGGAGAGGGATCTCCACCGTTGATCTTTTATTTGGAGCGCCCATATGCAATGGGACCTATTGATGTATGATTGGATGTTTGAAACAGAGGGCCCATAATGTCGGGGTCCCTCCATCATGCGTGCCCCACTATCTTTTTATTTTATTATTTTGTATGATATTATGGCCTTATGGCCCACTTGGATGGACCCCACCACAAGGCGTAACTTTTATCCAAGCCATCTATAAGTGGGGTCCACTTCATATGTGTGTACCCACACCATCAAATCATTTGGTGGCCCACCTGAGTGGGGCCCACCTTGAATGCATGTGTTATACCCAACTGTCCAGTGTCCCTGGGATGCTGGACGTAAACTGCAATGGGAAAACACAAATATTTGCTTGGTTTACCAAGCTTTGGAGTGG
Source organism: Magnolia officinalis (assembly GCA_021015155.1). Taxonomy (NCBI): domain Eukaryota; kingdom Viridiplantae; phylum Streptophyta; class Magnoliopsida; order Magnoliales; family Magnoliaceae; genus Magnolia; species Magnolia officinalis. Next base: position 114,926 of record JAJHSJ010002755.1, on the reverse strand, counting down.
GTGTTCATGTAGGCCCCACCTTGATGAATGTATTCAATCCAAGCCGTCCACCATTTTTCCCAGACCATTTTAGGTGTTGAGCCAAGAAGAGAAACTGATCCAACTTTTTGGTGGGCCAAACCCTTGAAATCAGTGATTTTCATCTTTTAAATGCACCTAAATTTTTCTACACGCCGAAAAATATCCGATATTGGACTTGTTGGGTCCATCTCAGGCCATGGAAATCAGTAGACGGGGTGGATTTGGCTGAAGCAGGCCCCACACGTGAAAAACCTTAGAATTAAAGGAATTTCAAAAAAAAAAATTTTTTTTTTTTAAAATAACAGCAGCGTACTACTGCTGTCTCTGACAGAGGACGCCTGGCATCCTGGCGTGAACGAGCAGGGACCCACGGCTCCAGCCGTGGACCCCACCATGAGGTATTTATTATATCCACACCGCCCATTTAGTGAGCCACTGCCTGACGTGGGCCCCTAAAAAAAATCAGGCCAATCCAACGCTCGGGTGGCCCACATCACAAGAAACAGTGTGAATTGAACTCTACCATTGAAACCCTTTCTGGGTCCACAGAAGTTTCAGATCAAGCTGAAATTTGTTGTTCCCCTTCGTCCAAACCTGCTTGACCTTATGAACGGTTCGAATGGAAGATAAACATTAAGGTGGGCCCCACATGGGACCCGCAATGATGTATGTGTCTTTTACCACCGTCCGCTGGATGGTGGTACCCACTGTGATGTATTTGCTTTACCCCACCGTCCCCTGGACAGTGGGCGTGTGTGTATGTGCACGTGTGTGTGCATGCGTGTGTGAATGTGCACGTGTGTGCATGTGTGTGTGAGTGTGCACATGTGTGTGAGCGTGTGTGTGAGAGTGTATATGTATATGTGTATATATATATATATATATATATATATATATATATATATATATATATATATATTATATTAATAATGTGTGTGTGTGTGTGTATATATATATATATATATATATATATATATATATATATATATATATATATATATATATTATTTGTAACAGCCCAGATTTTTGCCAACCTGGGATTAGACGTCCTTAGGCAATGGGTCAATCCTAACACCTTATTGACTTGTCAGAACTGAATCCCACAGTCTAAAATCGCTCCTTAACCCATTTCCTTCACAAATCTCACCCTTCACCACCTTGTTCCTTAAATTTTTCTAAGTACTTTCGCCCTAGACACTATCTTAAACTAGCTAAGTAGTATAACTTGGATCACTTTATATACAAACTACAAAGGCCCAAGTACCACCTCAGACCGAAATCACCCAGGACTAAATCCTTTAGAAATTAGGCGAGAATTAGTTAGTGTTAAACTAGAGTGCCTATGAAATTAGCACCAATCACTTTAAATACGATCTGCAAGACCCAAAACTTGTAGAATCATTGACGCTAGGGTACCCTAAAATCTAGGATCAATCTCATTACCCGTCTGCTCTCGCGAGCATCTCTGTAATAGCCCAGATTTTTCCCAACCTGGAATTAGACGTCCTTAGGCGATGGGACAATCCTAACTCCTGTTTAACTTCACAAACATTCAACTCAAGGGTCTTAAGTCCCTTTTTAAACCATTTTCTTCACAAATCTCACCTTTCATTACCTCGTTCCTTAAATCCTTCTAAGTACTTTCACATTAGACACTACCTTAAAGTTTAGGTGATGAAGAACAATACTTAAACTAAACATTGCAACAAAGGTCTAAGTACCACCTCAGACCGAAATCACTCAGGACTAAATCCTTTAGAAATTAGGCGAGATTTAGCTAGTGTTAAACTAGAGTGCCTATGAAATTAGAACCAATCACTTTAAATACGATCTGCAAGACCCAAAACTTGTAGAATCATTGACGCTAGGTTACCCTAAAATTTAGGATCAATCTCATTACCCGGTTGCTCTCAGGAGCATCTCGAAACTCCATATCAGATCTGGACCGCACGTCAGAAGTCTGATTAACACGAAGTTAAGGAACTAGGACCGCCTTGCTGGGCCTGACAACCATCTCGGAAATCAAATCCAGATAGTGTCTAAGCGCTATTCGCTTGAGCTTGGAGTGAAGAGTGTGAGAAATGCGAAATTAATTCAAAATAAAATATCTTAAATAGTAATCTGGCACGTGTTGCTTGCGGATCAGTTTTAAGCAACCAGACCATCAGAATCAGACCAAATTACACCCTCGGATCAGGAGAAATTTCATACACATTTACATGTACTCGGAATCTCCGATCGAGATCTGCTGACCGTTGAACTGAAACTGGTTCGCCACGCGTGATTTGGAAATCTCACTAAAACAAAAACTTAATAGAACGTAGATCCAGTGTTGGTGAGCTTAAGTCCGACCTTTGGCTCAAGGAGGCCCGCCATAAGTCCTCCTTTGAGCTGGAAAAGTCCCGCTTTGGTTATATCCTAAGTATACTTTGACCTAGAGTCTATTTCGGTTAGTTTTTAGGCTATATAAGGACCTTAAACCCTCTCTCATGGTAACCATACGAATTTGAGAGAAACCCTAGAGAGAGAAGCGAGAAAAGAGGGAGAAAGTGTGGGAGCAGTGGGAGAATCTCCCTGCCACTCTTCCCTACTGCTATACGTGTTTAACCACCTCGTTCTAATCGCTTTCCCGGCGATTTCGACTCCGTCTCTAGGTAAGAAACCCTAACCCTAGACTAATTTGGGATTTTGATAGTTGTATGTTATGAAATAGCTAACCTATTTCGTTCTATAGGTTGCCAAACTGCCGTATACAAAGGCTTAGCAGTTCTATCGACTCCGTTACGATTTTACGACAAAAGCTGCGGACTTTAGGTGTATAGGTTACGGTTTTCAACGCTTTCAATGTCAGATAATGATAGATTCATGGTCTGCATGCAATTGCACATGTACAAAGTGCTTTCTGATTTCTGTTTCGATTAAAGACGTAGAATATGGAATTTTACATACTCTAGGTATTCGTAGAAAATACGGTATACGTATATATTTTGGAAATGTGTTTGACATGATTAGTTGTTGTATGAATATATGTTATATGGATAAAATACTGATTTGGTAAAATGATTCGCCCTAATACATGTTATGCTAATATACACTATGTATGTAGAAATAGTGTATTGTAGAAACTACCGTATACGTATATATTTTGGAAGTGTGTTGGACATGATTATTTGTGGTATGAATATATGATATGTGAATAAAATACTTATTTGGCGAAAGGATTCGCCTAATACATGTTTGCTAACATACACTAAGTATGTTGTAATAGTGTATTCTAAGTGTTTGTGAAAATGACTGAATGAGTATAGAATTCTCATTCGTGCTCGTCATGACTAATTGTCATGGATAATTGATTGTTGTATTGGCAATACACCTTTAACAAAAGGATTTGCCCTAAATCACGCCATGGCCAATACACACTATATATGCTAAAATGTGTGGCCCAAGTGTTTGTGGAAATGACTGAATGAATATGGAACTTGGATTCCTGCTTGCCATGACTATCCGTCGTGGGTGTATGCGTGTTATGATTGGGGTAACTCCCTAGTGAAAGGATTTGGCCTTATACCTATGTGATCAACATATGTCATGTATGTTGATACATGTATTTTAAAGTGTTTGTTGAAATATCTGAATGAGTAGTAGTTAGTAAATTGTAATGTTTAAGGGTGTGAGATATGATTCTCAACTCCTTTAACTATGTGTATGATTTCCTTGGATAGCTGTGTGATTAGGAATTGAATATGTACAAACTTATGCTTGTGTTGTGCTTCATAACATGCTCAACTGCTTTTATGATTTTATCTATGTAATGCATATGTTAAATTCATGTTTACGTTGTATAATCCGTCATGGGTGATGGGGGAGTGGAGCAACGAATGCGTGCAACAGCCCTGACAGCCCTAAACGGATAATACCAGACTTGATTGTATGATTTGTATCTTGATCCATTACTGCTTTACCTATCTGCAATTGAATGTGATTGGGGCTATTGTATAGTCTAGGCAATCGGTAACGGGATTGAATTCGTGGCCGAGATTCAGTTGCCACGAGAGATGTGTTCGACGAACCCGAGTCGTACTTCGGTTGGCGATAGTGGTTGGCCACACGAATGCTTATGCACTTCATATCGTTCAACTTGTTGTGCGCTCGAGCTAGCCAAGCTCGTCAAGCAACCCGATCTGTCTTATGTATGTTCACCATGTTTGGACGCTACTGCTTGAACCTAGGGTACCAAACTTACCAGTGAAATCCCTTTTAAGCATGGTACCTCGATCCGCTAAGACTCATGAGCCGGGCATGATGGTATGGGACACTGTGGTCGAGCTGTCGGCCTACGCTGGGGCCACGTGCCTCCCCGAAGTGACCAGTGAGCAACCAAACTCGTGAGCTGATTATGGTGGTATGGGACAATATATTCATACTGTCGGCCTACATTGATAAGGTGATGGGGGAGTGGTGCAACGAATGCGAGCAACAACTCTGACAGCCCTTTGTAGTGACCTCGAGCATACTCTGGAATCGCGGTGAGCCTTAGAGTTTTGCCGCGGTGTATGGAGTATGAACTAGGCCTGTTTCTATATAGTGATGAATCGTTAAAGAGATGATGGGGGAGTGGTGTAACCTTTGTGCGTAATAGCCCTGGTAGCCTTTGCAGTGACCTAGAAAACACACCATCGTCTGAGATTAACTTGGACTGACGACCCTAGAATGGATCATGTTTGGGAATGATACAAGGGAGGTACCTTAGTTTCCCAATCCCGCTGTTAAAATGGACTAATAATAACTCGGTAATCATGGTCATCATGCATTGCATGTGCCTGGAAGATGTGGAGCACTGAGGGATGAAAGCATGCCGCGAACGTGAGATGGTGTCGCACGAGGGAGGGTGTGGTGAGGGCATACATCATGTCATTCATACTTACATTAATAAGAGTAGTTAGGAGTGTTTGATTTTACTGCTTTATCATTACTGCTTGACTGAATTGATAACATGTTAACCTATGCTTTATTGTTCCACTGAGTTGATCACTCACTCCCACGTTACGGGACGGTGTTTTTAAACACCAACCAGACCCTGTTGTAGCTGCAGGTGTTGGCGATGCTTGTGAGGCGGAGCCAGACCTCTGCGACGATGAGGACACTTTCTTGCATATGTTATTTTCTGGCGGCTTCATGTGAGTCGTGCCTTGATCGACGGGGTTACAGGGATGATAACTAGATGACACTACACCTTTGGTATATTTTGAAATTATACTTGTAATTATTTAACCTGGTAACATTATCACACTCTAGAGACCCACCACTGTTTTAATATTGTATATATATCTATCACAGTCTTCCGCTTGCAATTTAACTGTCTCTGGAGTATGATATGTTGTTTTGGCTTAATCTCACTCATGTTCAATACACTAATGCAGATAATATTTAATCATCATTATCTATGTTGCATAAGTGATGTTCTGGAAACTCGGGTGTTGAGTTATGCTCGACCCCCGATTTTTCGAGATGTTACAGTTGGTATCAGAGCATGATTTGGATTAAACCGGACCTTGGTTATGGTCACACGATGCACACTGACACACTCTGACTTAGGAGGGAGCGACGGAACGTAGAAACAGTCATAGGTATCTTGATTTCGCCAATCGGCGAAGTTCACTAAAGACGAACGCCGAAATCAAGTCCGTATTCAACCATGGTCGCACGGGTCGACCTTAAAACATTCCTAGGCCGTCTATAGATGATTCTATATTACAATCCACCTCACCCCAATCGTTGAAAATCGATAGAATACGGGATAAGAGTGATGATGATAACTACTCCGAATCCACGGAGCTTCTCTGGACTCCTCATAGAGACTTCTCGAATCCATGAGGAAAGAAAGCAGAAAATATAAATAAATTCTAATATATTCGAAATTGATTAATGAATGACTAACAATGAGTTCACAACCCTTTAAATAGGGATACCAATTAATGGGAAAGAAATCAAAATCGAACTACAAATAAGACTCCTAGCATTCGCGACTTACTAAGGTCGTGATGTCTACTAGTGCGCAAGGTTTTCGGCCAACAATAATAAGTGTCCTATTTGGCTTCACCAAACCATTCTCCAAATTATTCTAAGTCCTATTCACGATGGGCGTAACTCCTAAAGCCCGACAGATGAAGAGTAATTAAACCAAAACTACTATTTTTAGCAAAACGAAATTGAAACGGGGAAACGACCATCAATCGGAGGTTTTTTTTCACAATTTCAGGCTACGCAACTCAGCATAGCGGGGTTGGTTGGCTTCATTAGCTCGTTCTACCCCTAATTCATATATTTTACGTCAGATAACTCATTCCGGATTGGAAGATATGTCCGGTTTGCCCGAAACTACCCGAAATTGAGCAAAATGGAGTCGGGGGGCCAAACGGAGCACTTCCAGAGGGATCCAAGGTGGGACCTAGTGTTTTTGGGGCCTAGGGGACTGGAGGAACATGACCATGGGGGCTCCTTTTTCAAAATTCAAAATTTTTTGGCGAGGCCCTCGCCAGATCTGCGAGGCCTCGCTGTTTTTTTATGGGTCGGGCCCGCGGCTCGGGCCGACCAAGTTTGGGGGTTGTGGGACCCCCTGATGTATATCCCATCCATCGAAACCCTCCCGAAACCCTACCTCCTTCACAAAAAACCCCTCCAAGCCGTTTTCTCTCTCCAACCTTGTTGTTTCTCTTCAAAATCACCCTTCCAATCGCCCAAGCTGCCATTTCTCTTCAAAATCACCTATTGCATCTCTGTGATCTGGGTGGCACTGCAAAAGCGTGGTGGACCCTACCCCACTGGCCCAGGATCGAAACTGTGTTCGTTGAATACGAACATTATAGAAGCCCTAGCAAGTTCTGCTATGAGAAACCATTTTAGGCTGATCTAGTAAGATTTGATTCACCATTTCCTTTGACAAAGATAATAACGAGGACTCTCTTAGACTGAGACCTAAAGGGCAACCTTAGAAATAGATAATTTGAACCTTCCTGTGGTGGGCATTCCCTAAGTTTTTAGAGTGATCGGACTACGGAGTTACTGAAATATAAACTGCGAAGCATTCGCAGCTTGACCCAATTCTCAATCCTGGGCGACTACCAATGGACTCACTGCTGATGAGCAGAAGACGAGGATCTACCAGGATTCGGAAGGGATACGATGAGCTTTCTACCCTAGCTCGGTAGATGATCAATGTATCGGGATCAAGCCCACTATAACCGTCTCTCCATGTTGGTCAAACAATGAAAACAACTTACTCTAAATTGTTGGGAATTGTCGTCAAGACTCCAAATAGGTACAAAAATAAATTGTAGCAAACCATCAGGGTATGAGAAATGGTTAAAGAAATAAGTTTTAAGGGGGGTAGACTAAAATGAACCAGGCTAATCTACACCCTACCGCGCATAGAGACTTCAAAACAATGAGTTTTAGACAAATGAAATAATAAAATCTTTCCTTATTACCCTTAGGCAATTTCGGGGACGAAATTTTGTTTTAAGGGGGGTAGATTGTAACAGCCCGGATTTTTTCCAACCTGAAATTAGACGTCCTTAGGCGATGGGACAATCCTAACTCCTGTTTAACTTCACAAACATTCAACTCAAGGGTCTTAAGTCCCTTTTCATACCATTTTCTTCACAAATCTCACCTTTCATTACCTCGTTCCTAAAATCCTTCTAAGTACTTTCACATTAGACACTACCTTAAAGTTTAGGTGATGAAGAACAATACTTAAACTAAACATTGCAACAAAGGTCTAAGTACCACCTCAGACCGAAATCACTCAGGACTAAATCCTTTAGAAATTAGGCGAGATTTAGCTAGTGTTAAACTAGAGTGCCTGTTTAATTAGCACCAATCACTTTAAATACGATCTGCAAGACCCAAAACTTGTAGAATCATTGACGCTAGGTTACCCTAAAATCTAGGATCAATCTCATTACCCGGCTGCTCTCGGGAGCATCTCGAAACTCTGTATCAGATCTGGACCGCACGTCGAAAGTCCGATTAACCCGAAGTTAAGGAACTAGGACCGCCTTGCTGGGCTTGACAACCATCTCGGAAATCAAATCCAGATGGTGTCCCAGCGCTATTCACTTGAGCTCGGAGTGAAGAGTGTGAGAAATGCGAAATTAATTCAAAATAAAATATCTTGAATAGTAATCTGGCACGTGTTGCTTGCAGATCAGTTTTAAGCAACCAGACCGTCAGAATCAGACCAAATTACACCCTCGGATCAGGAGAAATTTCATACACATTTACATGTACTCGGAATCTCCGATCGAGATCCGCTGACCGTTGAACTGAAACTGGTCCGCCACACGTGATCTGGAAATCCCACTGAAATGAAAACTTAATAGAACGTAGATCCGGTGTTGGTGAGCTTAAGTCCGACCTTTGCCTCAAGGAGGCCCGCCAGAAGTCCTCCGTTGAGCTGGAAAACTCCCGCTTTGGTTATAACCTAAGTATACTTTGACCTAGAGTTTGGTTAGTTTTTAGGCTATATAAGGACCTTAAACCCTCTCTCATGGCAGCCATACAAATTTGAGAGAAACCCTAGAGAGAGAAGAGAGAAAAGAGAGAGAAAGTGTGGGAGCAGTGGGAGAATCTCCCTACCACTCTTCCCTACTGCTATACGTGTTTAACCACCTCGTTCTAATCGCTTTCCCGGCGATTCCGGCTCCGTTTCTAGGTAAGAAACCCTAACCCTAGATTGATTTGGGGTTTTGATAGTTGTAGGTTATGAAATAGCTAACCTATTTCGTTCTATAGGTTGTCAAACTGCCGTATACAAAGGCTTGGAAGTTCTATCGACTCCGTTACGATTCTACGACAAAAAGTGCGGACTTTAGGTATATAGGTTATGGTTTTCAATGCTTTCAATATCAGATAATGATAGATTCATGATCTGCATGCAATTGCACATGTACAAAGTGCTTTCTGATTTCTGTTTCGATTAAAGACGTAGAATATGGAATTTTACATACTCTAGGTATTCGTAGAAAATATGGTATACGTATATATTTTGGAAATGTGTTTGACATGATTAGTTGTTGTATGAATATATGTTATATGGATAAAATACTGATTTGGCGAAAGGATTCGCCCTAATACATGTTATGCTAATATACACTATGTATGTAGAAATAGTGTATTGTAGAAAATACCGTATACGTATATATTTTGGAAGTGTGTTGGACATGATTATTTGTGGTATGAATATATGATATGTGAATAAAATACTTATTTGGCGAAAGGATTCGCCCTAATACATGTTTGCTAACATACACTAAGTATGTTGTAATAGTGTATTCTAAGTGTTTGTGAAAATGACTGAATGAGTATAGAATTCTCATTCGTGCTCGTCATGACTAATTGTCATGGATAATTGATTGTTGTATTGGCGATACCCCTTTGACGAAAGGATTTGCCCTAAATCACGCCACGGCCAATACACACTATATATGCTAAAATGTGTGGCCCAAGTGTTTGTGGAAATGACTGAATGAATATGGAACTTGGATTCCTACTTGCCATGACTATCCGTCGTGGGTGTATGCGTGTTATGATTGGGGTAACTCCCTAGTGAAAGGATTTGGCCTTATACCTATGTGATCAACATATGTCATGTATGTTGATACATGTATTTTAAAGTGTTTGTTGAAATGTCTGAATGAGTAGTAGTTAGTAAATTGTAATGTTTAAGGGTGTGAGATATGATTCTCAACTCCTTTAACTATGTGTATGATTTCCTTGGATAGCTGTGTGATTAGGAATTGAATATGTATAAACTTATGCTTGTGTTGTGCTTCATAACATGCTCAACTGCTTTTATGATTTTATCTATGTAATGCATATGTTAAATTCATGTTTACGTTGTATGATCCGTCATGGGTGATAGGGGAGTGGAGCAACGAATGCGTGCAACAGCCCTGGCAGCCTTTGCAGTGACCTAGAAAACACACCATCGTCTGAGATTAACTGGGACTGACGACCCTAGAATGGATCATGTTTGGGAATGATACAAGGGAGGTACCTTAGTTTGCCAATCCTGCTGTTTAAAATGGACTAATAATAACTCGGTAACCATGCTCATCATGCATTGCATGTGCCTGGAAGATGTGGAGCATTGAGGGATGAAAGCATGCCGCGAACGTGAGATGGTGTCGCACGAGGGGGGGTGTGGTGAGGGCATACATCATGTCATTCATACTTGCATTAATAAGAGTAGTTAGGAGTGTTTGATTTTACTACTTTATCATTACTGCTTGACTGAATTGATAACATATTAACCTATGCTTTATTGTTCCACTGAGTTGATCACTCACTCCCACGTTACGGGACGGTGTTTTTAAACACCAACCAGACCCTGTTGTAGCTGCAGGTGTTGGCGATGCTTGTGAGGCAGAGCCAGACCTCTGCAACAATGAGGACACTTTCTTGCAAATGTTATTTTCTGGCGGCTTCTTGTGAGTCGTGCCTTGATCGACGGGGTTACAGGGATGCTAACTAGATGACACTACACCTTTGGTATATTTTGAATTTATACTTGTAATTATTTAACCTGGTAACATTATCACACTCTAGAGACCCACCACTGTTTTTATATTGTATATATATCTATCACAGTCTCCCGCTTGCAATTTAACTGTCTCTTGATTATGATATGTTGTTTTGGCTTAATCTCACTCATGTTCAATACACTAATGCAGACAACATTTAATCATCATTATCTATGTTGCATAAGTGATGTTCTGGAAACTCGGGTGTTGAGTTATGCTCGACCCCCGATTTTTCGGGATGTTACAGTTGGTATCAGAGTATGATTTGTTTTAAACCGGACCTTGGTTATGGTCACACGACGCACACTAACACACTCTGACTTAGGAGGGAGCGACGAAACGTAGAAACAGTCATAGGTATCATGATTTCACCAATCGGCGAAGTTAACTAAAGACGAACGCCGAAATCGAGTCCGTATTCAACCATGGTCGCACGGGTCGACCTTAAAACATTCCTAGGCCGTCTATAGATGATTCTATATTACAATCCACCTCACCCCAACCGTTGAAAATTGGTAGAATATGGGATAAGAGTGATGATGATAACTACTCCGAATCCTCGGAGCTTCTCTGGACTCCTCACAGAGACTTCTCGAATCCATGAGGAAAGAAAGCAGAAAATATAAATAAATTCTAATATATTCGAAATTGATTAATGAATGACTAACAATGAGTTCACAACCCTTTAAATAGGGATACCAATTAATGGGAAAGAAATCAAAATCGAACTATTTGGCTTCACCAAACCGTTCTCCTAATTATTCTAAGTCCTTTTCACGATGGGCGTAACTCCTAAAGCCCAACAGATGAAGAGTAATTAAACCAAAACTACTATTTTTAGCAAAACGAAATTGAAACGGGGAAACGACCGTCAATCAGAGGTTTTTTTTTGCAATTTGAAGCTATGCAACCTTACATAGCAAGGTTGGTTGGCTTCATTAGCTTGTTCTACCCCAAATTCATATATTTTACGTCAGATAACTCATTCCGGATTGCAAGATATGTCCGGTTTGCCCGAAACTACCCGAAATTGAGCGAAATGGAGTCGGGGGGCCAAACGGAGCACTTCCAGAGGGATCCAAGGTGGGATCCAGTGTTTTTGGGGCCTAGGGGACTGGAGGAACACGACCATGGGGGCTACTTTTTCAAAATTCAAAATTTTTTGGTGAGGCCTCGCCGTTTTTTTTATGGGTCGGGCCCGCGGCTCGGGCCGACCAAGTTTGGGGGTTGTGGGACCCCCCTGATGTATATCCCATCCATCAAAACCCTCCCGAAACCCTATTTCCTTCACAAACTATTCCTCTAAGCCGTTTTCTTTCTCCAACCTTGTTGTTTCTCTTCAAAATCACCCTTCCAATCGCCCAAGCTGCCATTTTCGACCACAACCTATACCCCTCCATCAGTTACAACAATCCCTACCTCCCTACCCTCTCCATTTTCTCACATTTGAGCCATTACACCTCCCGTTCGTGGCTCCAAAACGTGTAACCTCTCTACACAACCCATCTCTCCATTTTCCTCCTTTAATCTCTAACATTTGGGATCCTACAACGTCTGTTGGAACCCAAGTCCGTGGAGAACCAAAACTCCAGCCCTTTTCTCCCTTTAAGGCCCTTTCGGCCAACTGCATTAGGTGAGTTTAAGGTGGATAGAATTGTATAAGTAACAATAAAGGTACGTGTAGGGTATGGTTCCTAAATTGGTGTATCCCATGTTTTCCAATACCAAGTTTGGAGTGTGTGCAATTAAAAGTAAATTCCGAAATCCCCTTTCCAAGTACACTTAGAAATTCATTACCCTGGGATTTGGAAATCCCATCTCACACTTTCCGACACAAGGCTCATTTTCCAAAGCCTATACATTAATTTTAATCCCCTCCCACCCTCCTACCAAACATGCCATTCCCAATCCCAAATTAGTAATGCAGTCCCATTTAATACAACTTAAGACCACTGGCCAAATAGTGTTGGAGTGATAAAGTCCCTTGGTATACATTAACCCACCGCACTCTGATAGCTTAAGCTTTTGAAGTAAATGGTTGTTTGACAAATAGACCCTTGGAGTTTTGGACCTAGAGCAGTGCTCCTAGATTTTGATAGACATGACTGTGTAGAAAATCCAATAAATTAGGAATGTGAACCTTATGACCCTCTTAGCTGGTATGAGCGTGTGTGAAATGCTCGGGCGTAGTTAAATTCCACTTCAGGCAACTCAGTTCCAATTAGACAACCTTGACCCTAAGTGATAAAACTCTTCCTTGTATTAGAAAAGAAGCGAAACATCCAGCGTATAAGCTTGGACTTTGGACTCACCTATGGATGTCCGCTACTCCTAAATTAAGACTAGACTACTGGTTAGGCTAAGGAAAGTAAAGGACTAATTAATTTTGCTAAGCCAATTGCATGATAGACTTAGTTAGTTGGCTTGCTTAGGTTGGAGCGAGACCCCGTTCCGTTGTTGAATTCCCTTAATACTTTAGGCTTCCTTAGTAACTCTTAGGGAGCTTGTTTGACGTAGAAACTATTCACGATTAGAGAAAACCTATATACCCCTTGGATTTAATGTTAAGTCCAATCAATACACCCCCTAGAATCACCTTCTCAAGGACTTAGTACAATCGGGAACACGGAGTAGAGAAACTATCTATAAGCGAGGTATTCGCGGTTTGAATCGAATTCTCAATCCCGATAGTGACCAATGAACTCTATGCTCTGATCAAGCAGAAGGTCCGGATCAACTAGGATTAAGAACTGATACGATACATTTTCTGTCCTCATGAGGTAGAAGATCTATGTATCCGGCTCAGACCCACTACCCATTTGATGTATCCAAGGCCCATGGTTCGAGGCCAACAGGATGTCCTTAGGGTCCATTGCAATGGGCGATTCCTCCATAGTGTGTGTAATAATGTTTGACGACAGGTCATGCCTTGGGAACAATGTTGGTTTGACGTCCACATTGTAAGGATAATGTTGGTTAAATGTCCGCATTGTCACACTCCTTAAGGCCCACTGATAGGTCCATACTTGCACTCTGCAGTCCGTTTAGGCCCATCTTCACTTTGAGCAACCCCCATTATCATACCATAAGTATAGTGATGCCCCATAATTCATGATCATACGCATCATATGCATGCTTGAGATGATGGGTGACTGATCATAGCATATGCCTTCGGGCAGACTGTTACGGGCTCCCTGATAGGCGGAGTTGCCCTGCATGAGCGCATGGTTTACGCAAGACTGTTGCATGACTAGTAGTGTGATTCATGCACTTGCATTGTGTGATTGTAGTTACTGTATGCCTTAGCGACACCAGGGCCATAGCCTCCACAGACACATCGTGGGTGGCTGGATTGGATACCAGAAATGTTTGGTTCTAGCATACGGGCGCCATAGATGTCCCTGGGTGAAAATCCCTAAACCCGATGGTACCAGAGGATGACTCTAACGTCGAGACCGAGTGGATACACGAGCGCACGAGGGCCGTATACCAGTAGGCCTTGTCTCCCACTGTGTCATGGTCGGTTGGAAAGGGGTGTGACCTTACCCGCCTGAGTGAGGGGGCAATTTCTAAGTTGAGTTTGACCAGCTCGAGGAATCGGTCCGCTATCGACGAGCCGGGCCCGATATTGGCAGGCGGATAGTGAGGTCTCTTTCGCTCTTCCAGTTGTGTGTCCGGATAGGGACGGCAAGCTGGCGTAGAGTGTACTAGACCCCGGTGATTATCCAGATTGATAACTGTATTGACATGAGGATTGGCATGCTTGAGCTGCATCTTGCATCGCATGGTCTTGGTATGGCCGATTGCACTCATATCTTGTATTGCATAGCTTTGGTACGGCTGATTGCATTTATGTACTCATCAGCACGATTCTGCATTACTCTGACCCTGCATTCTGAGCACGCTCACATTGCGCACACACTTACACCACCCTCTAAGCTTTCCATAAGCTTATGCACGATTGATGCGTGCAGGTGACGCTAGGACGCAGCCGTAGACTCGCCGCAGTTGGAGTGTGCAGCCGAGCTTCTGGAGTTTTTGTTATTTGCACTATCTTGTATTTCCTTTTATACACCTTGTACTCCAAAGTTTTTGATCATAGTGGCTTATGCTTGTGGTTGTGCTCATTACGAATCAAATTGATTATTAGAAATCCTCCTTGTAGCATCCCAGGATCGGAACCTCGTATATGGGTACCGGGAGCCGAGAATGGGGTACTACAGAGGCTGTCAGCGCCGGATTCGGCAATTGGGAATTTTGTGAGCCCGGTATCCGAGTTTGGGGCCTGTAAAGGGGAATTTATGCGGGTCCCGGCCTACAGACATTAGGCTGGATCAATAAAAATTATGAACCAAACAGTACTCAAAGGGAAATAGAAATCAATAACACATGCATAAGAATCAGTCCCTAATCTAAGGGATTTCCCAATCTCAATTCAAGGAACTCTACGGTGAGAAAATTGGCAAATAACTTAGGGAAAACGTAATCTAGGGATAGGATTCATGAAAAACAGTTATGAGACGATAAAAACCTGAGCTAAAAGACGATCCTGCGTATGGACAGCGGGCCTGGGGCACTCGCACATGCGCAGGTACCCGACCGCAAGTGTGAGAGGGCATTGTTTGCGGAAATGCTCTCCTTTGCCCTGGTTGGCCAGGGGGATGCTCCAAAACTCCAAAGTTTCAGGTTGATCAAAGCTACGGTTTGTGCGTGGTGCTTCGCCGAAGTTTTAGCCCCCTGCGGGCCGAAATCTGGAAACCTGCTGTAATGAAGAAAACTGATGCAACCAAGGACGAATTTGAAGTACGGATGGTGGTGGAAGATGGAAGAAAAGAGATGATGGAGGATGGGGGTGAATCGGGATCGATGTGGCTTTGCACCACTATAGTTAGCCCTTCGAAAAGGGAGGGCTTCAAACCCACTTTTGAATTCTTCCACAACTCACGAAGAGAGCAGAAAAATAAAGCAGAAATTTTTTATTAAACTTGAATGAATCAAAAGAACTACAAGGGGTGCCTATTTATAGGGAAAACCCTATACCCCAAAAACTCGTACCATGTGCGCAACTTATTACTTAGCGATGAAGTAAACTAAAATAAAAACCAAACAAAGAAATCTAAAGCGTTCACAATGTTCTAAATATTAACAATAAGAAAAACCTAAAATATGAAATCAATCCGATGAGTGGGGTATGATCATGAGATCACATGATGAACTTTTCTTGACTATCGGGCCCACTTTTTTGAACTAAAACTTGTCTTCTAGTTAGGAGGCCCTCCCTAGACGTCGTCATTGAGCCAGATCGATGGTGGGGTCCTCCTTCTGGGTACATACGTACGTAGGGGTGGTGGTTTGCGAGAGTACGTGTGTACAATGTCCTCATCAAAAGCACAACAAGAGGGGTAGGTCCAATGACTCAAGGGTAACCTTGGACATGGGCATCTTGGAGGACCGCCTTGATAAGTTAGAGCTTGCCATTCCCTAAGATGAGGAACGGTTTGGAAACTTAGAACATGACTGAACAAACTCATACACGATATGAACTTTCAAAACGTAAAAGGAACTGCTTGATTGCAAGGTCGTTTGTCACCTCAAAAGCACGCAAGAAGCCTTCGATCGTCATTTCTCAATCTCGATCGTTAATCTCTCCAAATCAGGTGATGCGAATAAAATACTCGTAACTCCCTCGTTATATGTCGGATTGGGTCGATTCTAGGTTCATTGGAAAGATAAGTCAGTGCTTCTCTTAACCCCACTGGAACTATCGCATTCCGACACCGTTTCGGCCCCCAAAAGTGGTGTGAGTGTAAACGGTCTAGAATTTTTTTGACATCCCCTGTTCCCAAGAAAATCCTCATAACTCCCTCACTGGGGGTCGGATTTGGACGATTTTTAGCTTGTTGGAAAGGTAACTTAAAGAGCTTTCAAAATCAAAGAAGAATCGCCTGATTCTGAGGCTGTTTGATACCCTAAAAGCATACTACAAGCCTTCAATCGTTGTTTCTCAATCTCGATCGGTAATCTTTCAAAATCGCGTGATTCGAATAAAATGCTCGTAACTCCCTCATTACATATTGGGTTTGGTCGATTTTAGGTGCATTGGAACGGTGAGTCAGTGCTCCTCGAAACCCCGCTAGAACCGTCATATTCTGAGACCTTTTGGGCCCTCAAAAGTGGGGTGAGAGTAAATGGTCTAGAATTTTTCTAACATCCCCTGTTTCCACGAAAACCCTCATAACTCCCCCATTGGGGGTCGGATTTGGATGATTTTTAGCTCGTTGGAAAGGTAAATTGATGAGCTTTCAAAAAAAAAATTGCTTGATTTTGAGGCCATTTGGTACCCCAAAAACACGCTAGAAGCCTTTAATCATCATTTCTAAATCTCGATCATTAATCTTTCAAAATCGTGTAATGCGAATAAAATGCTCGTAACTCATTCGGTATATGTCATATTGGGTTGATTTTAGGTTCATTGGAAAGGTGGGTCAGTACTCTTCGAAAACCCCATTAGAACCATCACATTCTGAGACCATTTGGGCCCCCAAAAGTGGGGTGAGAGTAAATGGTATAGAATTTTTTAACATCCACTGTTCCCACGAACACCCTCATAACTCCCTCACTGAGGGTCAAATTTGGACAATTTTTAGCTTGTTGGAAAAATAACTTGATGAGATTTTAAAATGAAAGAGGAATCACCTAATTCCGAGGCCGTTTGATACCCCAAAAGCACGAAAGAAGCCTTCGATCGTCGTTTCTCAATCTCGATCGTTAAACTTTTGAAATCAT
Source organism: Magnolia officinalis (assembly GCA_021015155.1). NCBI lineage: Eukaryota > Viridiplantae > Streptophyta > Magnoliopsida > Magnoliales > Magnoliaceae > Magnolia > Magnolia officinalis. Next base: position 97,533 of record JAJHSJ010002755.1, on the reverse strand, counting down.
GTGATGTGAATAAAATGCTCGTAACTCCCTCGTTATATGTCCGATTGGTTCGATTTTAGGTTCATTGTAAAGGTGAGTCAATGCTCTTCCAAACCCCATTGGAACCGTCGCATTCGGAGATCGTTTGGGCCGCCAAAAGTGGGGTGAGAGTAAATGGTCTAGAATTTTTCAAACATCCCTTGTTCGCACGAAAACCCTCATAACTCCCTCACCGGGGGTCGGATTTGGACGATTTTTAGCTCGTTGGAAATGTAACTTGATAAGATTTCAAAAAGAAATAGAAATCGACTGATTCTGAGGCTGTTTGATACCCTAACAACACGCTAGAAACCTTCGATCGTCGTTTCTCAATCTCGATCGTTAATGTTTCGAAATCGCGTGATACGAATAAAATGCTCGTTACTCCCTAGTTATATGTCGGATTGGGTCGATTTTAGGTTCATTGGAACGGTGAGTCAGTGCTCTTCAAAAGCCCATTAGAACTGTCATATCCTGAGACCGTTTGGGCCCCCAAAAGTGGGGTGAGAGTAAATAGTCCAAAATTTTTTGACATCCACTGTTCCCACGAAAACCCACATAACTCCAACACAGGGGGTCAAATCTGGACAATTTTTAGCTCGTTGGAAAGATCACTTGACGAGATTACAAAATGAAAGAGGAATTGCCTGATGCCAAGGCCGTTTGTTACCCCAAAAGCATGCTTGAAGCCTTCGATTGTCGTTTCTCAATCTTGATCATTAATCTTTCGAAATCGCGTGATGCGAATAAAATGCTCGTAACTCCCTCGTTATATGTCAGATTGGGTCGATTTTAGGTTCATTGGAAAAGTGAGTGAGTCCTCTTCGAAACCCCATTCCGAGACAGTTTGGGCCCCAAAAGTGGGGTGTGAGTAAATGGTCCAGAATATTTCTAACATCCTTTATTCCCATGAAAACCTCATAACTCCCTAACCGGGGGTCGGATTTGGATGATTTTTAGCTCGTTGGAAAGGTAACTTGACGAGCTTTCAAAAAAGGAGGAATCACTTGATTTTGAGGCCATTTGATACCCCAAAATCATGCTAGAAGCCTTCAATCATCATTTCTAAATCTCGATCATTAATCTTTCAAAATCGTGTAATGCGAATAAAATGCTTATAACTCCCACGTTATATGTCATATTGGGTTGATTTTAGGTTCATTGGAAAGGTGAGTCACTGATATTCGAAAACCCCATTAGAACCATCACATTCTGAGACCATTTGGGCCCCCAAAAGTGGGGTGAGAGTAAATGGTATAAAATTTTTTAACATCCCCTGTTCCCACGAACACCCTCATAACTCCCTCACTGAGGGTCAAATTTGGACAATTTTTAGCTTGTTGGAAAAATAACTTGATGAGATTTTAAAACGAAAGAGGAATCACCTAATTCCGAGGCCATTTGATACCCCAAAAGCACGATTGAAGCCTTCGATCGTCGTTTCTCAATCTCGATCGTTAAACTTTTGAAATCACATGATGTGAATAAAATGCTCATAACTCCCTCGTTATATGTCCGATTGGGTCGATTTTAGGTTCATTGTAAAGGTGAGTCAGTGCTCTTCCAAACCCCATTGGAACCGTCGCATTCCGAGATCGTTTGGGCCCCCAAAAGTGGGGTGAGAGTAAATGGTCTAGAATTTTTCTAACATCCCTTGTTCGCACGAAAACCCTCATAACTCCCTCACCGGGGGTCGGATTTGGATGATTTTTAGCTCGTTGGAAATGTAACTTGATAAGATTTCAAAAAGAAATAGGAATCGACTGATTCTGAGGCTGTTTGATACCCTAACAACACGCTAGAAACCTTCGATCGTCGTTTCTCAATCTCGATCGTTAATGTTTTGAAATCGCGTGATTCGAATAAAATGCTCGTTACTCCCTCGTTATATGTCGGATTGGGTCGATTTTAGGTTCATTGGAACGGTGAGTCAGTACTCTTCAAAACCCCATTAGAACTGTCATATCCTGAGACCGTTTGGGCCCCCAAAAGTGGGGTGAGAGTAAATAGTCCAGAATTTTTTGACATCCACTGTTCCCACGAAAACCCACATAACTCCAACACCGGGGTCAAATCTGGACAATTTTTAGCTCATTGGAAAGATAACTTGACGAGCTTACAAAACAAAGATGAATTGCCTGATGCCAAGGCCGTTTGATACCCCAAAAGCATGCTTGAAGCCTTCGATTGTCGTTTCTCAATCTCGATCATTAATCTTTCGAAATCGCGTGATGCGAATAAAATGCTCGTAACTCCCTCGTTATATGTCAGATTGGGTCGATTTTAGGTTCATTGGAAAAGTGAGTGAGTGCTCTTCGAATCCCCATTCCGAGACCGTTTGGGCCCCCAAAAGTGGGTTGTGAGTAAATGGTCCAGAATTTTTCTAACATCCTCTATTCCCACGAAAACCTCATAACTCCCTAACCGGGGGTCGGATTTCAACAATTTTTTGCTCGTTGGAATGGTAACTTGATGAGCTTTCAAAATGAAAGAGGAATCACCTGATTTTGAGGCCATTTGATACCCCAAAAGCACGATAGAAGCCTCCAATCATCTTTCTCAATCTCGATCATTAATCTTTCAAAATCGTGTAATGCGAATAAAATGCTCGTAACTCCCTCGTTATATGTCATATTGGGTTGATTTTAGGTTCATAGGAAAGGTGAGTCAGTGCTCTTCAAAAACCCCATTAGAACCATCACATTCTGAGACCATTTGGGCCCCCAAAAGTGGGGTGAGAGTAAATGGTATAGAATTTTTTAACATCCCCTGTTCCCACGAACACCCTCATAACTCCCTCATTGGGGGTCAAATATGGACAATTTTTAGCTTGTTGGAAAAATAACTTGATGAGATTTTAAAACAAAAGAGGAATCACCTAATTCCGAGGCCGTTTGATACTCCAAAAGCACGATAGAAGCCTTCGATCGTCGTTTCTCAATCTCGATCGTTAAACTTTTGAAATCATGTGATGCGAATAAAATGCTCATAACTCCCTCGTTATATGTCCGATTGGGTCGATTTTAGGTTCATTGTAAAGGTGAGTCAGTGCTCTTCCAAACCCCATTGGAACCGTCACATTCTGAGATCGTTTGGGCCCCCAAAAGTGGGGTGAGAGTAAATGGTCTAGAATTTTTCTAACATCCCTTGTTCGTACGAAAACCCTCATAACTCCCTCACCGGGGGTCGGATTTGGACGATTTTTAGCTCGTTGGAAATGTAACTTGATAAGATTTCAAAAAGAAATAGGAATCGACTGATTCTGAGGCTGTTTGATACCCCAACAACACGCTAGAAACCTTCGATCGTCGTTTCTCAATCTCGAACGTTAATGTTTCGAAATCGCGTGATGCGAATAAAATGCTCGTTACTCCCTCGTTATATGTCAGATTGGGTCGATTTTAGGTTCATTGGAAAGGTGAGTCAATGCTCTTCAAAACCCCATTAGAACTGTCATATCCTGAGACCGTTTCGGCCCCCAAAAGTGGGGTGAGAGTAAATAGTCCAGAATTTTTTGACATCCACTGTTCCCATGAAAACCCACATAACTCCAACACCAGGGGTCAAATCTGGACAATTTTTAGCTCGTTGGAAAGATAACTTGATGAGATTACAAAACAAAAGAGGAATCGCCTGATGCCAAGGCCGTTTGATACCCCAAAAGCATACTTGATGCCTTCGATTGTCATTTCTCAATCTCGATCATTAATCTTTCGAAATCGCGTGATGCGAATAAAATGCTCGTAACTCCCTCGTTATATGTCAGATTGGGTCGATTTTAGGTTCATTGGAAAAGTGAGTGAGTCCTCTTCGAAACCCCATTCCGAGACCGTTTGGGCCCCAAAAGTGGGGTGTGAGTAAATGGTCCAGAATTTTTCTAACATCCTTTATTCCCATGAAAACCTCATAACTCCCTAACCGGGGGTCGGATTTGGATGATTTTTAGCTCGTTGGAAAGGTAACTTGACGAGCTTTCAAAAAAAGAGGAATCACTTGATTTTGAGGCCATTGGATACTCCAAAAGCATGCTAGAAGCCTTCAATCATCATTTCTAAATCTCGATCATTAATCTTTCAAAATCGTGTAATGCGAATAAAATGCTCATAACTCCCACGTTATATGTCATATTGGGTTGATTTTAGGTTCATTGGAAAGGTGAGTCACTGATATTCGAAAACCCCATTAGAACCATCACATTCTGAGACCATTTGGGCCCCCAAAAGTGGGGTGAGAGTAAATGGTATAAAATTTTTTAACATCCCCTGTTCCCACGAACACCCTCATAACTCCCTCACTGAGGGTCAAATTTGGACAATTTTTAGCTTGTTGGAAAAATAACTTGATGAGATTTTCAAACGAAAGAGGAATCACCTAATTCCGAGGCCATTTAATACCCCAAAAGCACGATTGAAGCCTTCGATCGTCGTTTCTCAATCTCGATCGTTAAACTTTTGAAATCACGTGATGTGAATAAAATGCTCGTAACTCCCTCGTTATATGTCCGATTGGGTCGATTTTAGGTTCATTGTAAAGGTGAGTCAGTTCTCTTCCAAACCCCATTGGAACCGTCGCATTCCGAGATCGTTTGGGCCCCCAAAAGTGGGGTGAGAGTAAATGGTCTAGAATTTTTCTAACATCCCTTGTTCGCACGAAAACCCTCATAACTCCCTCACCGGGGGTCGGATTTGGACGATTTTTAGCTCGTTAGAAATGTAACTTGATAAGATTTCAAAAAGAAATAGGAATCGACTGATTCTGAGGCTGTTTGATACCCTAACAACACGCTAGAAACCTTCGATCGTCGTTTCTCAATCTCGATCGTTAATGTTTTGAAATCGCGTGATTCGAATAAAATGCTCGTTACTCCCTCGTTATATGTCGGATTGGGTCGATTTTAGGTTCATTGGAACGGTGAGTCAGTACTCTTCAAAACCCCATTAGAACTGTCATATCCTGAAACCGTTTGGGCCCCCAAAAGTGGGGTGAGAGTAAATAGTCCAGAATTTTTTGACATCCACTGTTCCCATGAAAACCCACATAACTCCAACACCGGGGTCAAATCTGGACAATTTTTAGCTCATTGGAAAGATAACTTGACGAGCTTACAAAACGAAAGAGGACTTGCCTGATGCCAAGGCCGTTTGATACCCCAAAAGCATGCTTAAAGCCTTCGATTGTCGTTTCTCAATCTCGATCATTAATCTTTCGAAATCGCGTGATGCGAATAAAATGCTCGTAACTCCCTCGTTATATGTCAGATTGGGTCGATTTTAGGTTCATTGGAAAAGTGAGTGAGTGCTCTTCGAATCCCCATTCCGAGACCGTTTGGGCCCCAAAAGTGGGTTGTGAGTAAATGGTCCAGAATTTTTCTAACATCCTCTATTCCCACGAAAACCTCATAACTCCCTAACCGGGGGTCGGATTTCAACAATTTTTTGCTCGTTGGAATGGTAACTTGATGAGCTTTCAAAATGAAAGAGGAATCACCTGATTTTGAGGCCATTTGATACCCCAAAAGCACGATAGAAGCCTCCAATCATCTTTCTCAATCTCGATCATTAATCTTTCAAAATCGTGTAATGCGAATAAAATGCTCGTAACTCCCTCGTTATATGTCATATTGGGTTGATTTTAGGTTCATAGGAAAGGTGAGTCAGTGCTCTTCAAAAACCCCATTAGAACCATCACATTCTGAGACCATTTGGGCCCCCAAAAGTGGGGTGAGAGTAAATGGTATAGAATTTTTTAACATCCCCTGTTCCCACGAACACCCTCATAACTCCCTCATTGGGGGTCAAATATGGACAATTTTTAGCTTGTTGGAAAAATAACTTGATGAGATTTTAAAACAAAAGAGGAATCACCTAATTCCGAGGCCGTTTGATACTCCAAAAGCACGATAGAAGCCTTCGATCGTCGTTTCTCAATCTCGATCGTTAAACTTTTGAAATCATGTGATGCAAATAAAATGCTCGTAACTCCCTCGTTATATGTCCGATTGGGTCGATTTTAGGTTCATTGTAAAGGTGAGTCAGTGCTCTTCCAAACCCCATTGGAACCGTCACATTCTGAGATCGTTTGGGCCCCCAAAAGTGGGGTGAGAGTAAATGGTCTAGAATTTTTCTAACATCCCTTGTTCATACGAAAACCCTCATAACTCCCTCACCGGGGGTCGGATTTGGACGATTTTTAGCTCATTGGAAATGTAACTTGATAAGATTTCAAAAAGAAATAGGAATCGACTGATTCTGAGGCTGTTTGATACCCTAACAACACGCTAGAAACCTTCGATCGTCGTTTCTCAATCTCGAACGTTAATGTTTCGAAATCGCGTGATGCGAATAAAATGCTCGTTACTCCCTCGTTATATGTCGGATTGGGTCGATTTTAGGTTCATTGGAAAGGTGAGTCAATGCTCTTCAAAACCCCATTAGAACTGTCATATCCTGAGACCGTTTGGGCCCCCAAAAGTGGGGTGAGAGTAAATAGTCCAGAATTTTTTGACATCCACTGTTCCCATGAAAACCCACATAACTCCAACACCGGGGGTCAAATCTGGACAATTTTTAGCTCGTTGGAAAGATAACTTGATGAGCTTACAAAACAAAAGAGGAATCGCCTGATGCCAAGGCCGTTTGATACCCCAAAAGCATACTTGATGCCTTCGATTGTCATTTCTCAATCTCGATCATTAATCTTTCGAAATCGCGTGATGCGAATAAAATGCTCGTAACTCCCTCGTTATATGTCAAATTGGGTCGATTTTAGGTTCATTGAAAAAGTGAGTGAGTGCTCTTCGAAACCCCATTCCGAGACCGTTTGGGCCCCAAAAGTGGGGTGTGAGTAAATGGCCCAGAATTTTTCTAACATCCTCTATTCCCCCGAAAACTTCATAACTCCCTAACCGGGGGTCGGATTTCGACGATTTTTAGCTCGTTGGAAAGGTAACTTGACAAGCTTTCAAAATGAAAGAGATATCGCCTGATTCTGAGGCCGTTTGATACCCCAGAAGCACGATAGAAGCCTTCGATCGTCTTTTCTCAATCTCCATTGTTAATCTTTCGAAATCATGTGATGCAAATAAAATGCTCGTAACTCCCTCGTTATATGTCGGATTGGGTTGATTTAGATTCATTGGAAAGGTGAGTCAGTGTTCTTCGAAACCCCATTGGAACCGTCGCATTCTGAGACCGTTTGGGCCCCCAAAAATGAGGTGAGAGTAAATTGTCCAGAATTTTTCTAACATCCCCTATTCCCTGGGAAACCCATATAATTCCCTCACCGGGGGTCAGATTTGGACAATTTTTTTTATCCTTAGAAAGGTAACTTGATAAGATTTCAAAACGAAAGAGGAATTGCTTGATTCTGAGGCCGTTTGATACCCCAAAAGTATGCTAGAAACCTTCGATCGTTGTTTCTCAATCTCGATTGTTAATCTTTCAAAATCGCGTGATGCGAATAAAATGCTCGTAACTCCCTCGTTATATGTTGAATTTGGTCAATTTTAGGTTCATTGGAAATGTGAGTTAGTGCTCTTCGATGCCCCACTGGAACCGTCGCATTCCGAGACCGTTTGGGCCCTCAAAAGTGGGGCGCGAGTAAATGGTCCAGAATTTTTCTAACATCCCCTGTTCCCACGGAAGCCCTCATAACTCCTTCACCGTGGGTCGGATTTGGACAATTTTTAGCCCGTTGGAAAGGTAACTTAAAGAGATTTCAAAATGAAAGAGGAACCACCTAATCCCGAGGCCGTTTGATACCCTAAAAGCATGTTAGAAGACTTTGATCGTCGTTTCTCAATCTCGATCGTTAATCTTTTAAAATCGCGTCTTGTAACTCCCTTGTTATATGTCGGATTTGGTTGATTTTAGGTTCATTAGAAGGAGAAGTTAGTGCTCTTCGAAACCTCATTGGAACCGTCGTATTCCGAGACTGTTTGGGCCCCCAAAAGTGGGGTGAGAGTAAATAGTCTAGAATTTTTCTAACATTCCCTGTTCCCACGAAAACCCTCATAACTTCCTCACAGAGGGTCGGATTTGGACAATTTTTAGCCCGTTGGAAAGGAAACTTGACAAGCTTTTAAAATGAAAAAGGAACTACCTGATTTCAAGGCCGTTTGTTACCCCAAAAGCATGCAAGAAGCCTTCGATCGTCGTTTCTCAATCTCGATCATTAATCTTTCGAAATCGCGTGTTGCGAATAAAATGCTCGTTACTCCCTTGTTATATGTCGGATTGGGTCGATTTTAGGTTCTTTGGAAAAGTGAGTCGGTGCTCTTTGAAACTCCATTAGAACCGTTGCATTCCGAGACCATTTGGACCCCCAAAAGTGGGGTGAGAGTAAATGGTCCAGAATTTTTTGACATCCCCTGTTCCCACGAAAACCCACATAACTCCAACACCGGGGGTCAGATTTGGACGATTTTTACCTCGGTGGAAAGATACATGACGAGCTTACAAAATGAAAGAGGAATTACATGATTCCAAGGCCGTTTGATACCCCAAAAGCATGCTAGAAGCCTTCAATCGTTGTTTCTCAATCTCGATCGTTAATCTTTCGAAATCGCGTGATGTGAATAAAATGCTCGTAACTCCCTCGTTATATGTCAGATTGGGTCGATTTTCATTTGAAAGGTGAGTCAGTGCTCTTCAAAATTCCATTGGAACCGTCATATTCCGAGACTGTTTGGGCCCCAAAATTGGTCTGACCCCTCCAGTTAAATGAGGGGTCATACCAATTTTCAGCGGCATCTAAAACTCATATGCGCCCCACCAAGTGCTTTTATATTTTTTAGGAAGTCTTCACATAGTTTTGGATGGTATGGCCCACTTGAGTTTCATATATAGATTATTTTTAAGTTTCATAATATCACCTTACTATATACACGCAATCCAATCTATTCATCCGATCCTAGACAAAATGCAGGTTGATTTTCCTGAAATCAATTGTATTCAAATGTTCATGATGTGAATTTAGATGTTTTATACGTGATTTCACACTTTTCACCGTGATGTGATCTACATAACTATTATATTTGAATGAAATTTAAGATACATGGTGAAAATATGATTTATTGTCTAATGGACCGAATGGATCATGGGTCGAGGACACTTTCAAAGCTAAGATAGATAAAAAAAAAAGTCCCGACAAAGTGGGTATTAAACACCCACCACTAAAAATAACATTCATAAAAGTTTTGAATCAAGCTGATGTTTGTGTTTTCTCTTAATTCATATCTTTTTGATATTCTGAACATGTTGGATGTCAAATAAACATTACTGTGGGCTCAAGGAAGGTATATATGAATGGTGGAAATCATTATTCCACACTGTTTCGTGTGGCATGGTACACTTGAGTTTTGGATTTACATATAAATTTGGGATCAACCCACACCATTCATCCATTCTTCTAAATCGTTTTAGTGAATTATTCAAAAAATGAATCATATCCAAAGATTAAATGGACCACACCACAAATACGGGGAATAAATTGGCTACTTCCCCTGACACCTTCCAATGGCTGGTGGTTGGTGCTCTGTGGGCTACACCATGATGTATGTGTTTAATCCATGTCGTCCATCTATTTTTAAAGATTATCTTATGGCATGAGACCAAAAATGAAGCATATTCCAATATGAAATGGACCACATTACAGGTAACACTGTTAAATGAGTGAAACCATTTAAAACTTTTTGGGGGCGATAAAAGTTTTGGTTCGAGATGATTTTTATTTTTCCCCTTCATCTAGGCCTGTATGACCTAATAAACAGATTCGATGCCAAATAAACGGTACAATGGGCTTTACGAGGATTTAAATGATGGATATCCAATCACTATTGTTTTCATGTGGTGTGGTCCACCTGATATTTATATACTCTCATTTTTGGGCCCCACCATGATGTATGTTTTATATCCACACATTCCATCCATTTGGAGAGATCATTAGGGCAATATCCAAAGAACGAGTTAAATCCAAAGCTCTAGTGAACCCCAGCACAAAAAACAGTGGAACAGTGGGATAGTATCTAATCCGCGTGATTGGGCCATAGGAAGTTTTTAATGGTGTCCATGGACCCCACGACTATCAATGGACTGGGCCACGGTGGGGCCAATACCTGTATACTATGTGAGGCCCACTATCTGTAACGCCCTGAAAATCGGGGGTTGAGCATAAACTCAACTCCCGAGTTCCAGAACATCACTTATGCAACAAAATGAATGATGATTGAATGTTGACTGTATTCGTGCATTGAACATGAGTGAGATTAAGCCAAAACAGCATATCATACTTTAGAGACAGTTAAATTTGCAAGCGGAAGACTATGATAGATAAATAAAATATATAAACTATGATGAGTCTCCAGAGTGTGATAACATTACCAGGTTAAATAATTACAAGTACAGTTCTAAAATATACCAAATGTGAGGAAGTGTAATGTCTCCTATCCCAAGTACCGTAGCCCCGTTAATACAATATTAGGTCTTCATTGACCTGCCAGAGAGATACAGATAGGAGAACTCCTCCTATCATCATAGAAGTAGTCCGATTCTGCTTCACAAGCATCGCCATCACCTGAAACTCAATAAATCTAGTTGGTGTTGCAAACACCGTCCTGTAACGTGGGAGTGAGTGATCAACTCAGTGGAACAATAAAGCATAGGTTAACATGTTATCAATTCAGTCAAGCAGTAATGATAAAGCAATACAGCTAAACAATTTTCAGCTACTCTTATTTAATGCAAGTATGAAATGACATGATGTATGCCCTTGCCAAACCACCCTCATGCGACATCATCTTACGTTCGTGGATGCATACCTCCCTCAGTGCTCCACATCTACCAGGCACATGCGGTGCGATGATGAGCATGATTACCGAGTAGTTATTAGTCCATTTCAAATAGCAGTATTGGAAAACTAAGGTACCTCACTTGTATCATTCCCAAACATGATCCATTCTAGGGTCGTCAGTCCTAGTTAATCTCATACAATATTATGGTTTGAGAGGCATAGAGAATGCATCACAAAGGGCTCGTCACCCGTCAGCACAGATATAGATCTCACCGTATGCGGCTCAATTGCTCACCATCAGCTCGAGTACAGGTCTCACCGTACTCGGCTCAATCGCTGGTTGTCAGCTCGAATACAGATCTCACCGTACTCGGCTCAACTCATGCTCTAGTTGCTGTGAAGGGCTCGTCGCCAATCACAGACCTTAGAGTATACTCGAAGACACTACGGAGGACTCGTCGCCCGTCAGCACGAATACAGGTCTCACCGTACTCGGCTCTCGCCGTAGGTGTCGACAGCTCGAATATAGTGTCTCATACCACCGTATTCGGCTCACGAGTTTGGTTGCTCACTGGTCACTACGGGGAGGCACGTGGCCCCAGCGTAGGCCGACAGCTCGACCACGGTGTCCCATACCACCATGCCCGACTCATGAGTCTTAGCGGATCGAGGTACCATGGTTAAAAGGGATTTCACTGGTAAGTTTGGTACCCTAGGTTCAAGCAGTAGCGTCCAAACAAGGTGAACATACATAAGACAGATCGGGTTACTTGACAAGCTCGGCTAGCTCGAGCGCACAACGAGTTGAACGATATGAAGCGCATAAGCACCTCGCGTGGCCGACCACTATCGTCAACCGAAGTACGACTCGGGTTCGTCGAACACATCTCACGTGGCAAATGAATCACAGCCACGAATTCAATTCTGGTACCGATTGTCTGGACTATAATCATAGCCCCAAACACAATCAATTGCAGATAGATAAAGCAATAATGGATCAAGATTCAACTCATACAATCAAAGTCTGGTATTATCCGTTTAGGGCTGCCAAGGCTGTTGCACGCACTCGTTGCTCCACTCCCCCATCACCCATGACAGATCATACAACGTAAATATAAATTTAAACATATGTATTACATAGTTAAAATCATAAAGCAGTTGAGCATGTTATGAATCACAACACAAGCATGAGTTTATACATGTTCAATTCCTAATCACACAACTATCCAAGGAGATCATACAAATAGTTAAAAGAGGTTGAGAATCATATCTCAACACCCTTATACATTACAATTTGCTAACTACTACTCGAGACATTTCAAGAAACACTTAAACAAACATACATCAACATACATGACATATGTCGATCACATAGGCATTAGGCCAAATCCTTTCACTAGGGAGTTGCCCCAATCATAACACGCGTACACCCATGACGGATAGTCATGGCAAGTAGGAATCCAAGTTCCATATTCATTCAGTCATTTCCACAAACACTTGGGCCACACATTTTAGCATATATAGTGTATATTAGCCGTGGCGTGATTTAGGGCAAATCCTTTCATCAAAGGGGTATCGCCAATACAACAATCATGAATCCATGACAATTAGTCATGGCGAGCACGAATGAGAATTCTATACTCATTCAGTCATTTTCACAAACACTTAGAATACACTATTACAACATACATGGTGTATGTTAGCAAAACATGTATTAAGGCTATCCTTTAACCAAGCGAGTATTTTATCCATGTATAATATATTACTACAACAAATAATCATGATAAATACATTTCTAAAATTTATATGTATACAGTATTTTCTAGAATACGCAATTTCAACATACATAGTGTATATAAGCAAAACATGTATTTAGGCGAATCCTTTTGCCCCATAAGTATTTTATCTATATATCGTATATCCATATAACAAATAAACATGTCAAACACATTTCCAAAAAATATACGAATACCGTACTTTCTACAAATACCTAGAGTATGTAGAATTCCATATTTTTCATCTTTAATCGAAACGGAAAACAAACAGCACTTTGTACATGTGCAATTGCATGCAGATCATGAATCTATCATTATCTGACATTGAAAGCGTTGAAAACCATAACCTATACACCTAAAGTTCGCACCTTTTGTCGTAGAATCGTAACGAAGTTGATAGGTTTGCTAAGCTTCCGTATTCGGCAGTTTGGCAACCAATAGAACGAAATAGGTTAGCTATTTCACAACCTACAACAGTCTAAACCCCAAAACAGATTAGGGTTAGGGTTTCTTACCTAGAAACGGAGCTGGAATCACCGGGAAAGTGACTAGAACGAAGCGGTGTAGTTCGTATAGCGGCAAGGAAGAGTGGCAGGGAGATTCTCCCACATCTCCCACACTTTCTCTCTCTTTTCTCTCTTTTCTCTCTCTCAATCTCAAATTCGTATGGCTGCCATGAGAGAGGGTTTAAGGTCCTTATATAGCCTAAAAATTCACCGAAATAGACTTATGTTCAAGGTATACCTACATTATAACCAAATCGGCATTGTTTCAGCTCAAAAGAGGGTTTTTGGCGGGCCTCCTTGAGCCAAAGTTCGGACTTAAGCTCACTAACGCTGGATCTACGTTCTATTAAGTTTTCGTTTCAGTGGGATTTCCAGATCACGCATGGCGGACCAGTTTCAGTTCAACGGTCAGCGGATCTCGATCGGAGATTCCGAGTACATGTAAATGTGTATGAAATTTCTCCTAATCCGAGGGTGTAATTTGGTCTGATTCTGACGGTCTGGTTGCTTAATACTGATCTGCAAGCGAGTGGTGCCAGATTACTATTCAAGATATTTTATTTTAAATTAATTTCACATTTCTCACACTCTTCACTCCGAGCTCAAGCGAATAGCGCTGGGACACTATCTGGATTTGATTTCCGAGATGGTTGTCAAGCCTAGCGAAGCGGTCCTAGTTCCTTAACTTCGTGTTAATCGGACTTCCGACGTGCGGTCCAGATCCGATACGGAGTTTCGAGATGCTCCCGAGAGCAACCGGGTAATGAGATTGATCCTAGATTTTCAGGTAACCTAGCGCCAATGATTCTGGAAGTTTTGGGTCTTGCAGATCGTATTTAAAGTGATTGGTGCTAATTTCACAGCTACTCTAGTTTAGCACTAGCTAATTCTCGCCTAATTTCTAAAGGATTTAGTCCTGTATGATTTCTGTCTGAGGTGGTACCTGGGCCTTTGTAGTTTTTATATAAAGTGATCCAAGTTATACTACTTAGCTAGTTTAGGATAGTGTCTAGGATGAAAGTGCTTAGAAAAATTGAAAGAACAAGGTAGTGAAGGGTGAGATTTGTGAAGGAAATGGGTTCAGAAGCGATTTTAGACTGTGGGGTTCATTTCTGACGAATTAATAAGGTGTTAGGAGCAACCCATTGCCTAAGGACATCTAATCCCAGGTTGGCAAAAATCCGAGATGTTACACTATCACACGTGACACTGGCCCACCATAGAGTTTATTTGCCATCCAAGCCGTTGATTTGGTCTCCCTGCTTTTAAATGACTCATAATATGTAACATGAGATGAGTAAGGGATCTCGATGATGGATAAGGAAGGTAGTAGGCATATCTTCTCTACCCACACGTGAGTGTGTTCTCTATTTTGTGGGATTAATGGGATTTTAGGGGATTAAATAACTTTAGCATCTTGGAGTTGAAAGTGAGAGTTTGTCGATGCAATTTACCACAATAAATCTTCAAATTATGGCCTCTACCGGTTAACTTCAAGTGTTGGCACGGTATCAAGCATGGCCCCTGTCTCCCTAATCATATCATCATCAAAATCATGAGAGTGGGCCAGACACTTCTCAAGAGGGTCAGAGGATAAGGTCAAAGAGTTCTATCTTCCACGAAATAGTCGATCATGTTAATGTCATGGAAATCATCCTCATCCTCTGACTGTTTTCCTGTATTGAAAAAGATATTCAACTCCAATGTCATATTTCCGAAAGACAAACTCATGACTCCATTCCTACAATTAATGATCGCATTTGATGTGGCAAAGAATGGGCAACCAAGGATGACAGGAATTTGAGTGCTCATGTCCACGATGGGTTGAGTATTCAGGACAATAAAATCTATCGGTTAGTAGAATTTGTCAACCTGAACTAACACATCCTCAATTATCTATCTCGGTACATGGACTGAGTGATCGGCAAGTTGTAACGTGATCCGGGTAGGTTTTAATTCACCTAGACCTAGTTGCTCGTAGACCGAGTACGGGATCAAATTCACACTCACTCCTAAGTCAAGAAGTGTGTGCTCAATTCGGTAGTTCCCAATTACGCAAGCAATGGTTGGGTTACCGAGATCTTTGTACTTTTGTGGCACATATTGCTTCATGATGACACTCACTCTTTCAGTTAAAATGATCTTCTTTTGAATATTTTGTTGTCTTTTGGTCGTACATAAGTGTAACGCCCCGTGTTTTCTGAACCCGAGTATATGACTCGTTTCCCAAAAATTTGAGTGTTAACTTACAAAGAGCCAAATTCCATATGTTTTTTTTTTCTTTATCATTCAAAGTTAACAGTTAGCGTTGTATGGACAAATCAAATGTAAAGGAAACTTGCATTATCATTCAAATATACAAGAAGTTGCCATAATGACTTATACAACCAATGTCTCTGAAATTAACAATTACGAAATGAAATAATATTACATATGAAACAAAATAAATTACAACAATCTTGGGATGTAAAATCCTGGAGCAATCCTTAGTAAATACAATCATGCACGCTTGTTAATTATAGCTTGTTCCTTATCAATAAGAACGTGAATATCATCTAGGCCACCTGTGCTACCTGTATGCTTATATATTTGATGGATGAGTGACCAATTCAGTGTGAATTTCCCTCAAGATTACACTCTGCTGCATTAGGTGAGCATAGTTGTAAAATTAAGGCATACAAAATAGTACACGATGTAGTCTTATTAGATACATGCATGGATGCGTGAATGCAATCATCGCCCCGGAGATGCTCATCCGTGCGGACATTGGGCTCGTCACCTATGCAATCGTTGACCTGGGAATGATCATCCAGTCAGACAAAATACGTACATCACGTACGATAGCGATAGATGCTGGTTTGTGCCACGTATGCATGATTAGCCAAACCATTATTAGTTTAGTTACAATCAACCAATTTAAATGAACTCAAGGTCATTACGGGGTTTCATCACCATTGTTGGCCGACAGCTCGGGCATAGGTCCCATACCACCATCCCCAGCTCATGAGATTACCACCTTAGGATGTCCTAAAAAATTAAGCAGATCCAAATCTCAAGTGAAACAAACTACAATAAACAGTGGATATTGAACGCCTACCATTAAAAGCTTTTTACGTTCCACCTTAATGCTTATTTGCCCTCAAACCTACTGATGAGGTCACACAGACCTGTATAAAGGGAAAACACAAATATTAGCTTAATCTAAAACTTTTGAGGACCACGAAAAGTTTTTAATGGTTAATATTCACCACTTTATCTCGTGGTGTGATCCACCTGAGATCTGGATATGCTTAATTCTTAGGCCATGCTCGAAACTCATTTGGCAAAATGGATAGATGGCATAGATATATCAATACATATAATGAAGTGGGCCCCACCCACATCATTGGATCTAGGGTCACAGCTAAGTCACGTCCCCAGTGGCTGTGCGAAGTACCCTAACGCAGGTCTCGAGAGGAATACTGAATCAAGACCCTCCACCTGCCATGGATAATCAGTGGCTGAAAAATGAACCATTTGGGAAGATTCTCATCATCTAATAAGCAGCTTTGACGGCAAAAATAGGAATGGATCTTGCTTCGGAGATAAACAAGATTCAACGGTGCTGGGTTCTTGAATGAAAGGTTTACACCCATTGGTTATTTCTCCGTTCCACCGGTTATGGACGATCTAGATCAACTGAATGAAGCTTGAGGAGAAGAGAAATCAAAGGTTTAGATGATCGAGTTTGCTTAGTGTTTCATGCAGTTTTGATGTCGCAAGATCCTGTAGAACACTTCACCAACCTCAGCATTGATTCTTTCGAATGAAATTAGATCTTAGATGCAATAGTGGGTCCTAAAATCACTAGCACTCATGATTTTGGACGGTTGAGGCCTATCTATTGGACGACTCAGATCATTTTGGTATTGCTTCTCCCAAATTTGTAGGGTAATCCAACTCCGATTGTGAGGGGGAAAAATGGAAAGATTTTTCTGCTTTCAACTCTATTTCATGCCCGATGTTGTTGGATTTTCTGTTTGCATGTTGCGCATTGGCAGTTTCGATTTTTGGGAGGTTCACATGGTTAATGAACCAAAGGTGGGCACTAGTGTTATTCGTATGCTATGGTGCACAACGGCCCACCAACCATGCAGTTTGGATTATGGGCAATCGATTTTCAATCAATTATTCTGATTTGATCGACTAAAAGTAAATGAATTAAAAAATAATAGTATAATCTCTTTTCGAAATCGTGAATCAAGGTTCCTCGAGGTTCTTTGAGGTGTTTAGGTATAAATGTACCGTCATAACTTTCGTATCAATGATCATATCTTGATTTTATTGAGTGAGAGTATACAGTATAAGGTGTACATGCAATTACTTAAATTCCTTTTTTGTTTTAAAAATTGTAGGAAAATCCCCCTTGTATGATCTGGGATGTGTCTCAATATGAAATGTAAATGAATAGATTGGGATTGCCAATGGATCATATTAATGGTCTTATTATCTCCGGGCCGGTCATCCAGTTGATACGATGAGAATTCTGTTTGATGATTGATCTAGTGAGTTAGATATCGAAATTGACAATGTAGAGTTGAACTAGATTGGATAAGTGGGGCTTACACAGATAAGTTTTATAAAGATTAGTGTAAGTAAGATCATGTATAATGGATAGTCCGATTGTCCTTTTGTCCATAGCCTTAGTTGTTTCTGGTATATGATAAGCGAGGCCCGATCCTTTTTGTTGGTTCCCACCCAAAAGATTGTACATCTTTGGCTTATTATAAATAAAATTTCTCTTCCAAAAAAAAAAAGAAAAAAAGAGATCATGTATAGTGTAGAAAACTTTAGATGATTAAATGTGTATTTATAACTATTGGAATTGGACTTTAATGATGTAACACATTCCTCAATGTATCAAGGTTAAGATGAAATGTTAAGGGCCTGTTTGATTTTCTAATTACAGAGGTAATTCAAGGTAAATGGGTAATAATTATTTACCTCTATATTTCCAGTTGGGTTTCCAAGGTGATTTGACCACCACCTTTCATTTATAGCACTCCTCATGTCACCCGAGGAGAAAAAGTTAAATTGTGGACCCACCTGGAGGTTTGTGTATTATCCACACCATCCATCCCTTTAGCCAACTCATTTTAAGGCATGAGCCAAAAAAAGAGGCAGATCAAAAGATCAAGTGGACCACACCACTGGAAACAATGGGAATTGAACTCCTACCATTGAAAGCTCCTTGAGGACCCTATAAGTTTTGGATCAAACTGATATTTTTGTTTCCACTTTATCCATGACTGTGTAACCTTATTAACAGGTTGGATGACAAATAAATATCACTGTGGTCCTTAGGGAGAAAACAACTTTCAACCATTGATGTTTTAATGATCATTTTTTCCTAAGGTGCGGTCCACTTGAGCTTTTGATTTTCCTCATTTTTGGGTTCATGCCTTAAAATTTATTTTTTAAAATGATGGATGGTGTGATAACTCATATATATCATGGTGGGGCCCACATATTTAAATCAGTAATAACAACGTTTGTATGGACTGATTTTTGAAATGTAAATCTTGGGGACTTGCAAACAGGTGTAGTAAGTAATAATCAGGTAATTCTGTGTATTTACCAGGGAAATTAAAAATCAAACAGCCCCTAAGAATCATTGATGATCAGGTGTAAATGGCTCAAGTTAGTCCATTGTCAATTTTGTGATGATATACTGGTCTAGATTTAATTCTAACAGTTGGATAGTTTAGTCAGTCCATAAAGAGTATTCCTAATTGTTGGTTGATGACTGATCATGTGTGTTATAATATATAAACGCGGGATGCATAGAAGTGTGCACATGTGCAAGAGTGTACCTACTCATATGCAAAATTTTCAAGTTATTACATTCTACCCCTTAATAATAATAATAATAAATCTCCTTAAATTTAACATATATACAACTACACCCGTATTGAGTGTTGCATCTGCAAAGGCATAGCATTGCACTAGCGCTTCCTCCAGCTGCGGCTCTCCTTCAGGTGGCATCTCTATGTAACCGTGTGTTAAAGCTCACTCCTCCTCTAGTGGTGTTACGACGTATCCTTGAGCTGTCAGGTGAGGTGGTTGGTCTCTTGGTTTAGGTTGTTGTTGCTGAGATTGAGTCGGCTAAGGCCTTGGTTGTTGTAAATGTTGCAGTGACCATTGGTATTGTTGTTGTTGTTGATATCGTTGAGCTAATTGCTGAAATAGTTAGGGCGGTTGATATAATTGTGATGATTACGGGTATGGTGAAGGTTTCTGGTGCTGCATTGTTAAGGTCTTTGGTATGGTTATGGAGAAGCCTAGTGTTGCAACTGAGACTCTCGAATGTTGCGGCTGCTGGTACAGGTGGTCGGTGAGGTCCTCTGTCTCTTACGTTGGCTCCCTTATAAGGCAATTGGTGTGGTCTTGTTCTTGATTTCTACTTATTCATTTGCTCCCGGCCCTTCTAAAAGTCCCCATAGACCTACTTTATGACCAAGGCCCTTTCTCCCATTTTTGCATATGTTGAAAGACCTAGAGCCACTATCCTACTATGAATGTTCCCTTTAGTCCTCTCTTAACATTTTTATCTTTAAGGTACTCCTAAAAAATGTATGGAGCAAATCTTGACAGTCTAATGAACTTGGCCTTATACTGCCTAATAGATAATTCTCCTCGCACCAAATTTATGAATTCGACTTCTTTCCTCTCCCAATTTTTTTTAGGGAAATATTGATTGTTGAAATTCATTTTAAACTGACTCTAATCCTCACGGTCTCCCTCTACAATTGATATAACTATAGTTTTCTATCACTATTCAACCTTGTCTTCTACTATAAAGGTTGTCAAATTTACCTTTTTAGTCATCCCTTCATCTCATTGGTTCAAAATTTTTCTTAAGTTGGTTCCTCCAATTTTTTTGTCTCTGTGAAATCGGATAAACCTTTAAAGATGGACGATCTTGAAATTATGTGCAATAGGATACCACAACTATGCGCGAAAGCTTGGAAGAGCTATACACTGATGGTTATGTCTTGGAGGGGGTAATTAGGACCAAATAAAAATTATGCATTTTAATACATAATTACTTAAACTAATATGTCAATTTAAAATAAGTAAGACAATTAACTCTAAGGCTTCCAAGCCAATAGAGGGTACAGTTACATAGACTACCAAAGATATGCCAATTATGAAAATAGTCTACAATTGCTAGTGAGCTTATGTGCCTAGCATATAATTTAATTCAAGCTTTCGTATGATTTACCTAATCAAATATATAAGCATTAATAAGAATGTATGAAATTCACAATCACAAATACAAGCATGTATACTGGTTTGATTTTCCTACTCCACTCTCGGCAGACACACTCTCCCTAAGTGTAACAGTATTCACTATCGGAGGTTTTAAATCAAATTTGCATCTAACTTTTACAGCCCTACATAAGGATCGTGTTCCTATATATACAAAAATACATTTAGCGTACACTCCTATCAAAGGCTCCCATAAGAGATTTTAGTTAGTTTTCTATCGGCTAACCAACACATCTTAAGCGTTTCTACAGGCTCTAACCGACTATGGAATCGTAATAATTGGTTAGTTGCGACTCTAGTTAAATATCACATCCTTTACTACCAACATAAAAAGCCCCCGAGCGAGGCAACCAAGTAGAAACAAGAGAGTAGATCTCACGTACTCTCGAAAAATCCGCCCTCCACCATCCTCATCACCCAAACACAATAACTTCTTGTGTAGAACCTAGGCTCTTGTATAGGGCCGAGTTCCCTAGATACATGTGTGTACATGTTAATCTCTTTGGGAGCATCTGGCGGGAGTAAATGTAGCCTACGTAGGTCCTTAGATTAGGATCGATGTTCATGGCTAGCCTTTAAAAAACCACTTAAGTCTCTAAGGGAGCCAATCCTTGTGTGGGATTGTAATGATTAGAGGTGAACCTAATTTAAAACTTCTGATTGTGAAATCTGGTACACTCATGGGTTGAGTGTGTTAGCAAGGAGTGGAGTAAGGAAATTGAACCACTATACATGCTTGTGTTTAAGATTGTCTTTAAAGCACTTGTTTAATTATGCTTATGTGAGTAATTAATGAATTATATGTACACATGATTAGATGAATACTGAGAGTTATTAGTTAGCACATCCCACACATATGTGCATTATCTTGTTTATAGAATAGTTACCTCGTTAGCATATCTATTACAGTCTATGTGATTGGACTTACTAATGGCTTGAAAGCCTTAAATGTTAAATTATTTTACTTAGCTTGAATAACATATTAGTTAAAGTAGGCAATTGGATTTAAAAGACAGATTTTATTTGGCCCTAATCAACTACCTTCTAGGATATAGCCTTCATTCTATAGCTTGTCAAGCTTCTACTCATAACCCATGGCCCACCACCACATGCAATTTCAATGTGGAGTTGCAAATATATCTTAGTTTAAAGTAAAACTCCATGAAGGTTTCATGCTCTTCCATCTTGATGTTTTCAAACTGAGTGGTTAAGGGCTGAAGCTTTAAGCATTTTACTATGCCCGTTCCCTCATCGGTGGTTTTAAATAAATCCCACGCTTGTTTCCTTGTTTCACATGTACATATAAGTTTGAATTCGTCTTGGGAAATAGCATAGTAAATTGCATTACGGGTCTTGACATCATAGTGTTTGCCAACCTTGTTTGAATATTTTCCAAACTGAGGGATTTAATGATCTAAAGAATATCCTCATCCTATCTTCCAGTAAGCATAGTTAGATCCATTGAAACATTACATTTTAGAAACTAAACTTCCTTCGCTCCTAGACATATTTTAAAGCTCCCACGGATTTCACTCTAGGTGGTTAAGTCCTAAAGAGGAACCCGCTCTGATACCAATTAAAATTACGGGTATTGTACTATTATCTCTTAAGCTAGAAGCTTGGAGTTATGTCTAAGTCCTAGAGAGGGGGGAATATAACGTTTTTAAATTTAATCAATCTAAGCAAAATAGCCCTCATTAAATACAATGTAATGTGTGTAGGATCATGGACAATTGACGCAGGGATGAACGTTATAAGGTCGATCACTACTCTAAATCTGTAATGCCCTGAAAATCGGGGGTCGAGCATAAACTCAACTCCCGAGTTCCAGAACATCACTTATGCAACAAAATGAATGATGATTGAATGTTGACTGTATTCGTGCATTGAACATGAGTGAGATTAAGCCAAAACAACATATCATACTCCAGAGACAGTTAAATTTGCAAGCGGAAGACTGTGATAGATAGATAAAATATATAAACTATGATGAGTCTCCAGAGTGTGATAACATTACCAGGTTAAATAATTACAAGTACAGTTCTAAAATATACCAAATGTGAGGAAGTGTAATGTCTCCTATCCCAAGTATCGTAGCCCCGTCAATACAATACCAGGTCTTCATAGACCTGTCAGAGATTACGTGTAGGAGAACTCCTCCTCAACATCATAGTAGTAGTTCGGCTCTGCTTCATAAGCATCGCCATCACCTGAAACTCAACAAATCTGGTTGGTGTTGCAAACACCGTCCCGTAACGTGGGAGTGAGTGATCAACTCAGTGGAACAATAAAGCATAGGTTAACATGTTATCAATTCAGTCAAGCAGTAATGATAAAGCAGTACAATCAAACAATTCTAACTACTCTTATTTAATGCAAGTATGAAATGACATGATGTTGTATGCCCTTGCCAAACCACCCTCATGCGACATCATCTTACGTTCGCAAATGCATACCTCCCTCAGTGCTCCACATCTACAAGGCACATGCGGTGCGATGATGAGCATGATTACCGAGTTATTATTAGTCCATTTCAAACAGTAGTATTGGGAAACTAAGGTACCTCCCTTGTATCATTTCCAAACATGATCCATTCTAGGGTCGTCAATCCTAGTTAATCTCATACGATATTATGGTTTGAGAGGCATAGCGAAGGCATCACAAAGGGCTCGTCACCCGTCAGCACGGATACAGATCTCACCGTATGCGGCTCAATTGCTGACCGTCAACTCGAGTACAGGTCTCACCGTACTCGGCTCAATCGCTGGCCGTCAGCTCGAATACAGGTCTCACCGTACTCGGCTCAACTCATACTCTAGTTGTTGTGAAAGACTCGTCGCCAATCACAAACCTTGGAGTATACTCGAAGATACTACAGAGGACTCGTCGCCCGTCAGCACGAGTACAGGTCTCACCATACTCGGCTCTCGCCGTAAGTATCGACAGCTCGAATACAGTGTCTCATACCACCGTATTCGGCTCACGAGTTTGGGTTGCTCAATGGTCACTACGGGGAGGCACGTGGCCCCAGCATAGGCCGACAGCTCGGCCACAGTGTCCCATACCACCATGTCCGACTCATGAGTCTTAGCAGATCGAGGTACCATGGTTAACGGGATTTCACTGGTAAGTTTGGTACCTACGTTCAAGCAGTAGCGTCCAAACATGGTGAACATACATAAGACAGATCGGGTTACTTGACGAGCTCGACTAGCTCGAGCGCACAACAAGTTGAACGACATGAAGTGCATAAGCACTTCGCGTGGCCAACCACTATCGTCAACCGAAGTACGACTCGGGTTCGTCGAACACATCTCACATGGCAAATGAAACTCAGCCATGCATCCAATTCTGGTACCGATTGTCTGGACTATAATCATAGCCCCAAACACAATCAATTGCAGATAGATAAAGCGGAAGTGGATCAAGATTCAACTCATACAATCAAGGTCTGGTATTATCCGTCTAGGGCTGCCAGGGCTATTGCACACACTCGTTGCTCCGCTCCCCCATCACCCATGACGGATCATACAACGTAAATATAAATTTAAACATATGCATTACATAGTTAAAATCATAAAGCAGTTGAGCATGTTATGAAGCACAACACAAGCATGAGTTTGTACATGTTCAATTCCTAATCACACAACTATCCAAGGAGATCATACAGATAGTTAAAAGAGGTTGAGAATCATATCTCAACACCCTTATACATTACAATTTGCTAACTACTACTCATTCAGACATTTCAAGAAACACTTAAACAAACATACATCGACATACATGACATATGTCGATCACATAGGCATTAGGCCAAATCCTTTCACTAGGGAGTTGCCCCAATCATAACACGCGTATACCCACGACGGATAGTCATGGCAAGCAGGAATCCAAGTTCCATATTCATTCAGTCATTTCCACCAACACTTGGGCCACACATTTTAGCATATATAGTGTATATTGGCCGTGGCGTGATTTAGGGCAAATCCTTTTGTCAAAGGGGTATCGCCAATACAACAATCATGAATCCATGACAATTAGTCATGGCGAGCACGAATGAGAATTCTATACTCATTCAGTCATTTTCACAAACACTTAGAATACACTATTACAAACATGGTGCACGTTAGCAAAACATGTATTAGGGCTATCCTTTAGCCAAGTGAGTATTTTATCCATGTATAATATATTACTACAGCAAATAATCATGATAAATACATCTCCAAAATTTATACGTATACAGTATTTTCTAGAATACGCAATTTCAACATACATAGTGTATATAAGTAAAACATGTATTTAGGCAAATCCTTTCGCCAAATAAGTATTTTATCCATATATCGTATATCCATACAACAAATAAACATGTCAAACACATTTCCAAAAAATATACGTATACCGTACTTTCTACAAATACCTAGATTATGTAGAATTCCATATTTTTCATCTTTAATCGAAACGGAAAACAGACAGCACTTTGTACATGTGTAATTGCATGCAGATCATGAATCTATCATTATCTGACATTGAAAGTGTTGAAACCATAACCTATACACCTAAAGTCCGCACCTTTTGTCGTAGAATCGAAACGGAGTCGATGGGTTTGCTAAGCTTCCGTATTCGGCAGTTTGGCAACATATAGAACGAAATAGGTTAGCAATTTCACAACCTACAACTGTCTAAACCCCAAAACAGATTAGGGTTAGGGTTCCTTACCTAGAAATGACGTCGGAAACGCCGGGAAAGCGATGAGAATCAGGCGGTGGAGCTCGTACAGCGGCAAGGAAGAGTGGCAGGGAGATTCTCCCACATCTCCCACACTTTCTCTCACTTTTCTCTCTCTTTTCTCTCTCTCAATCTCAAATTCGTATGGCTGCCATGAGAGAGGGTTTAAGGTCCTTATATAGCCTAAAAACTAACCGAAATAGACTTATGTTCAAAGTAGACTTACATTGTAACCAAATCGGCATTGTTTCAGCTCAAAAGAGGGTTTCTGGCGGGCCTCCTTGAGCCAAAGGTCGGACTTAAGCTCACTAACGCTGGATCTACGTTCTATTAAGTTTTCGTTTCAGTGGATTTCCAAATCACGTGTGGCGGACCAGTTTCAGTTCAACGGTCAGCGGATCTCGATCGGAGATTCCGAGTACATGTAAATGTGTATGAAATTTCTCCTGATCCGAGGGTGTAATTTGGTCTGATTCTGACGGTCTGGTTGTTTAATACTGATCCGCAAGCGAGAGGTGCCAGATTACTATTCAAGATATTTTATTTTGAAATTATTTCACATTTCTCACACTCTTCACTCCGAGCTCAAGCGAATAGCGCTGGGACATTATCTGGATTTGATTTCCGAGATGGTTGTCAAGCCCAGCGAGGCGGTCCTAAGTCCTTAACTTCGTGTTAATCGGACTTCCGACGTGCGGTCCAGATCTGATACGGAGTTTCGAGATGCTCCCGAGAGCAGCCGGGTAATGAGATTGATCCTAGATTTTAGGGTAACCTAACGTCAATGATTCTACAATTTTTGGGTCTTGCAGATCGTATTTAAAGTGATTGGTGCTAATTTCACAGGCACTCTAGTTTAACACTAGCTAAATCTCACTTAATTTCTAAAGGGTTTAGTCCTGTAAGATTTCTGTCTGAGGTGGTACCTGGGCCTTTGTAGTTTGTATATAAAGTGATCCAAGGTATACTACTTAGCTAGTTTAAGATAGTGTCTAGGGTGAAAGTACTTTGAAAATTTTAAAGAAAAAGGTGGTGAAGGGTGGATTTTGTGAAGAAAATGGTTAAGGAGCGATTTTAGACTGTGGGATTTAGTTCTGACAAGTTAATAAGGTGTTAGGATCGACCCATCGCCTAAGGACGTCTAATCCCAGGTTGACAAAAATCCGGGATGTTACAAAATCCATGGAGCTTCTTTGGACTCCTCACAGAGACTTCTCGAATCCACGAGGAAAAAGCAAGAAAATAGAAATAGTATTCATGAAAATTCGTAAATTGATTTATTGATGAAATAAATGAGTTCACAACCCTTTAAATAGGGATACCAAGCAATGGGAGAGAAATCAGAAGCAAACTATAACTAAAACTCCCTAAAATTTGTAACTTACTATAAATAGTAAATTTACTTTTATAGTAAGTGTCCTATGTGGCTTAACCACGTTATTCTCCTAATTATTCTAAGCACTTTTCATGTTGGACACAACTCATAAAGCCCAACGGATGAAGAGTTATAATCAAACTAAAACTTACTATTTATAGTAAAAATAGAATTAAAATAGGGAAACGACCGTCGATCCGGGGGTATTTCACAAATCCATCTTGCGTAACCCAATGTAGTGGGGTTGGGTGGCTAAAGTAGCCCGTTCTACCCCAAAATCATATACGTTTGATAACTCATTCTGGATTGCGAGATACACCTGATCTAAGGTCTGACGATCTAGATCACTTCTATCATCGACCGGGCCTTTTCTGATCCATCTTGACCATGAAACTGTCCACGACCCACTCTACATCAACAATTAAATATTCAACTTGCATACAACATGAGTCTATGCGGAGAGAGCATATATCTACTTGAGCAATTATTCAAACACCTAACATGCCATTCATCAATTCAAGTATTCATTGAACAAAACAAAAATAAAGCATAGGCAAAGAATCATTCCACATTGCACATGATTTATAATGGTTCGGCTACTTGCCTAATCCAACTACCGTGAACGATAATAAACCTTGAGGAAAGCCTTCAGATAAGAAGTTAGTTCGACTGAATCAGGCATTGCTCACCAACGAATTCATTAGTCAATAGAGAACCCTGGGGGCATCATCACAACCTACCAAGGTAGAAGAACAAGTCCAATTTGCAATTTGAAAAGGGTCAAAGTGAAGTTACTCAACTCTAATATGAATTAGCTATTTGAAAGTCTTGAAAGAGTAGCAGTCTTAAGAGAGTAGCAGCAAATACTGCCGAAGAAAGAAAGCAAAACAAAGGATTGCCAAAGGTAAATAGTTGAAATTCCACTAAAGAGAACATCGGTAATTTTACAAATAAGAAAGTAAAGAAAGGGTTCAGACAATTCAAGGATTACAAGAAACATATAGTCGAAGAAGGATGATATACTGTTTATGAGGAATCAATTGCTAGCTGCAGAGGTATTTAAACTACCATAGTTAAAGTATTAAAGGAAATAAAGCGAAGAAGAAAAGAAGAACAGGCAAAAAGAAAGCAAGACAAGTATGACCATCATGTGGGAAAATTTCAAACCTGTCAGTTTAGCAAAATATATCATCCCTAAATATCAAGAGGATTCACAGTGTGTTGATTCAAAAGATTTATGGCATAATTATTTAGGGGGCAGACAAAGGCATACAAAATACGTTATCCTTGAAGATAAGCTACAGTTTTGATGCTTCAAAAAAAAGGGGGCAAGATAAGCAAAGTCTCAGAATGACAAAATCTCAGAATCCCAAATGAGAATAAATTTAAGAGATACAGTTGAAGAAGAAAGAGAAGTGAATGGCTTAAAGAATAAGTTACAGAAGACGGTTGATGAAAGCAAAATTGTTAAGGTGTACGACATAAAAGAAGAAATAAGAATACACAAGCCTGATTAGTTCGAGACTGGGGGCAAAGCTAATCTTGAGCAAAAAAAAAAGTATGAGATGATGCGGCGTTAGTATATTTGTTAAAGGTCGCAACATCGTGATCTTGATTACAAAGATTCCCAGTGCAATCTTCCTAATCAAAAGGGGGCAAGACAGGTGAGTAAAAATTGTGAAATATATTTCTCACAATAGAATGTATTTCTTTTATGTATATGAACGAAATACAGGCTTTCAAGCATATTAAATCATCGTTAAATGGAAAAGTGTTGAAGATGGCTGCCAAGCGATGACGATTGCTGTCAAGCATTGACGATTGTCGCCGACGCCAAAGATTTTCGTCAAAATCACCAGGTATCAATGATTATCTAAAAAAATAGCAACTATCGCTGTCGCCAATCAATCACTTTTCAAAATTGCTATCATCACCAAGCTGATGCACTATTTTAAACATGATACAAAAGTTCTTATAACATTATCAGCAGTAGCGAAATATCAATTATTGATCTACCATCTTTTGGCAGCGGAATAAACTATATAGCCAACCACATATAAAGTCAATGACAATGATGGTTGCTTATCATAAAAGGCAGCCAAGTCAAGCCAATGGCCAATTGCGCATAAGACCTATTAAGATCACCATTCGGGTAACGGTGAGAAGCCAGTGGCCCTAAAAAGCCCGTGAAGACCATCGTACACATACTCATGCGGGCAGCTGACGGAGCCAATGAACAAAAGTCTAAAAAGGCCAAAAGTCCTCAATAGCCAGTGACGTGTAACCCCCATGCCGTCTGTATAGCTTTTCGGTAGTGTCACAGGGAATGGAAAAAAATGCCCTCCCGTGAATGGGCTCGACCTTGTAGACGAAGAAAATGAGGGCCGCAGTGTGAGCTTTAGATAGGCCAACCATGCGTAAGACCCCCCAGATCTACGGTTTGATTTCAGTATTAACTAATGAGGAAAGGCTTAAACCTACTCATTGATGGACTGGCGGCCCTAAATTTGGTACCCCAAAGGTCGCCTTATACGCCCCGTGAATTCTAGAGAGTTACTGTGGCCAAACCTGTGCGTAATTCCAACCAAGTTCACGGTCCCGGTAGTTTCACTGGGCCCCTCTGATGGATTGCAGTTTGTGAACTCCCTAGGTAGTGAGAAGTCCAGCTAACTCCTAAGAGTAACAGAGACCATCACGTGAGACCCGACTCCACTACTCAAGAGTCTAAAAAATTGCTCCACTACTCAAGAGCCTAAACTGTGTGTGTAGGTGTCAGTCGAGAAATGTCAGTTCAGTTAAGTCTAGTGTCAAGTCAAGTCCAATCAAGTTAAGTCAAGTCTAGTTTAGTCCTGTTCAGTCAAAGTATAGTCAGTCAAGAGTATACTATCTCCATTGCTTAAAAGCATAAACTGTACAACTGTAACGTCTCGAAAAAATCCGTACAAAGACCCGAGTACCACCTCAGGCAGAAATCACTCAGGACCAAATCCTTTAGAAATTAAATGAAATTAACTAAGTGTTAAACTAGATTACCTGTGAAATTAGCACTAATCACTTTAAATACGAACTGCAAGACCCAAAACTTGCAGAACCATTAATGCTACATTGCCCTAAAATCTAGGATTAATCTCTAAACCCAGTTGCTCTCGGGAACACCTTGAAACTCCGTATCGGACCTGGACCGCACGTCGAAAGTCCAATTACTGCAAAATTATACGGTTATGACCGCCTTATTGGGCTTGTCTACCATCTCAGAAATCAAGTCCTAACAGTATCCAGATATGCACAACTTGAGCCCGAAGTGAAGTGTGTGAGAAACGTTAATACCTTTAGAAAATGAACTGGAACTTAAGTGAATTGAGTTGTTTCACTTGCAGGCCAAATCTAAGGGTTCATACCGTCAAATTCAGACCTAATTACAGCCTCAGATCAGGGAAAATTTCTAACACATATCAATTCACTTGTGACCCTGATCGAGTACCGGTGACCGTTGAACTGAAACTGGTCGCCACGGTCGATCTGTAAATCCGATTGGACCAAAAACTTAACTCAACCTAGATCCAATGCCAGAGAGCTTAAGTCCGATCGCACGTAAAAAAAGGGCCTCCAGAAGTGCTCCGTTGGTTCGAAACAGCCCCTATTTGGCTATAACCTAAGTATATCATGACCTTGGGGCTATTCCCATCAGTTCTGAGCCTATATAAGGACCTTAAACCCTCTCTCTCCCTTCACATACGAATTTACAAACCCTAGAGAGAGAAGATATAAGAAAGAGAAGGAAAGGGAGAGAAAGTGAAAGAGAGAGAGAGAGTTGGAGTTCGTTCCCGGGATTCAATCCCATCACTCCACGGGCTGAATCAGCCTTTTTGAATCACTATCCCGACGATTTCGACTCGGTTCTTGGGTAAGAAAACCTAACCCTAATCTGTTTTAGGGTTTTAAATAGTGCAAGAGATGAAATAGCTAACCTATTTCATACTATAGGTTGCTGTTGCGCCGTAGACAAAGACTTAGTGTTTAAACTGAGTTCGTTACGAGTCTACCAGTGAAAGGTGCTGATTATAAACGTATAGGTTATGGTTTTCAAGGCTTTCAATGTCAGTTAATGATTTATAACTGACTTGGGTGCCATTTCACATGCTAAATGTGATGTTTCCTTCGCTTTACAGATATATATGAACTATGTTGAGTATAGTGCATTCCATGTGTTTGTTGAAATGTTTGAGTGAGTTTAGAATTGGGATTTGTGCTTGCCATGATTATCTGTCGTGGATACATGATGGTTGCATGTGTGACAACTCCTTGGTGAAAGGAATTGTCCTAATACATGTTATGGCCAACATACGTCATGTATGTTGAAATGTGTAGTCTAAGTGTTTGTGAAAATGTCTGAATGAGTATGGAACTGAGATTCGTGCTTGACATGATTATCCGTCGTGGATACATGATGGTTGCACGTGTGACAACTCCTTGGCGAAAGGAATTGCCCTCCTACATGTTATGGTCAACATATGTCATGTATGTTGAAACGTGTAGTCTAAGTGTTTGTGAAAATGTCTGAATGAGTATGGGATTGAGATTCGTGCTTGCCATGATTATCCATCGTGGATACATGATGGTTGTACATGTGACAACTCCTTGGTGAAAGGAATTGCCCTAATATGTGTTATGACCAATATGTCTAAACAAGTAAGTATTTGGAAACTTGTACTTTATGAAGGTGTTGAGGTGAGATTCTCAATTTCCTTAGCTATGTGTATAAATCTCTTCATGCAACTTAGAATTAAAACTGTGTGATTTAGTATGAAATGCATATGTGCGTAGCATGCTTACTTTGTATTTTGTGAAATGCTCAAATGGTTACGTTCTTCGAATCAATTGTTTAATGTTGAAATGCCTATTCACATATGTTATCCTATTTTGTTTAAATGTGTTTGAGACTACTACATAGTCCAGGCTATCAGTAATAGCTCCCGAACGAGTGGTTGAGTTAGCCTCGCCACAACAGATATGTTCGAGGAATCCGAGTCGTACGGAGGTTGTCGACAGTGGCTAGGCCACGTGGAGTGCTTACATGCTATATGTCAATTGATTCAATGTACGCTCGTACCAGTCGAGCTTGTCAAGTAACCCGATTGGCCCAATGTATGTTCACCATGTATGGACGCTACTGTTTGAATCTAAGGTACCAACTTACCAATGAAAACCCCGTTAACCTTGGTACCTCAATTCGCTAAGACTTATGAGCCAGACATGGTGGTATGGGACACCGTGGTCGAGCTGTCGGCCTATGCCGGGGCGACGAGCCCACCCGTAGTGACCAGTGAGCGACCTCAGCTCGTGAGCCGAATACGGTGGTATGGGACATTGTATTCGAGCTGTCGGCCTACGACTAGGTGACGAGCCATTTGTAGTGACCTCGAGCATACTCTGAGACTGCGCTGAGGCGACAAGCCTTTCTGTAGCAACCAGAGTATAAGCTAGTCCTGCATTGAGGTGAGGAGCCTTTTATAGCAACCTGGAACCGCAACATCGTATGAGACTGGCTAAGACTAACGACCCTAGGATGGATGATTGTTTGGGATATGATATAAGGGAGGTACCTTAGCTTTCCAATCCTGCTATATGAAAAGGACTAATAAGAACTCGATAATCACGCTCATAACATCGCACTGCATGTGCCTTTGGCGTTGGTGTTGAGCACAGAGGAAGGGGTGCATGCCGCGACCGTTAGATGAAGTTCGCAGAGGGAGTGCAGGCGAGGGCATGCATCATTAATACATATCATTTTTGTATTAATCAAAGTACTTAGGGATGCATGATTGTATTTCTTTATCATTACTGCTTAACTGAATTGATAACATATTAACCTTTGCTTTATAGCTCCGCTGAGTTGATCACTCACTCCCATGTTCTGGGACTGTGCTTAAACACCAACCAGACTCTGTCTTAGCTGCAGGTGATGGCCACGCTTATGAGGCAGAGCCTGACTATTACGATGACGAGGAGGAGTTCTCCTATATGCAACTCTCTGGCGGGTCTATGTAGACTTGGAGTTGCGTTGTCGGGGCTACAGGGTTTTGGACTAGATGACATTATACATTACCATTTTTTATATTTTGAGAATTTACATGTAATTGTTGACCTGGTAACATGATCATACTCAGGAGACCTACGATTACTTATACATTTTATATATCTATCACAGTCTTCCGCTTGCTTAAATTAAACGTCTCTGGAGTATGATATGCTGTTTTGGCTTAATCTCATTCATGTTTAATGTGCTAATATAGACAACATTTAATCATCATTATCTATGTTGCATAAGTGATGCGTTGGAACTCGGGAGTTGAGCTCCTGCTCGACCCCCAATTTTCAGGGTGTTACAGCAACATTCAAAATGCAGCAAATACATATTTCACTTTATATATGCTCAAATATGCAAAGCATAAACTGTGTAATATTCAAATGCAGCAGATACATATTTCACTCTAAATATGCTCAAATATGCAATTGCCTGATGAAAAATTTAAATATTAAGTAGACAAGATGCAAAAATGCATTTCTCTTGAATCAGGTTCAAATCAGTAAACATTATCCATCCTTTAAAGGCATCAACAGACTTCACTTCGAAAATATTATCTTGTAAAGAAATCTGTATGCGACATTGATCGGGAAAGGGGGCAGGATCTATGTTTTTTTAAAAAATCAACAAAGATCTAAGCAAAAGTCTATGTATCTCTAAAAGTGCGGTATAATGAGCTAGAAACAACTCAGTAAAAGGACTTAGCGATTGAACCTTTGGAGCTAGAAATGATATCTCTAAAAGTGCGGTATAATGAGCAAAGAATGTAATGCGAAGCATGATGACAAGCGCAAAGATGAAATGATTTGTAACGCCCTGAAATCGGGGGTCGAGCATAAGCTCAACTCCTGAGTTCTAATGCATCACTTATGCAACATAGATAATGATGATTAAATGTTGTCCATATTAGTGCCTTAAACATGAATAGGATTATACCAAAACAACATATCATACTCTAGAGACAATTAAATATCGCAAGCAGAAGACTATAATAGATAGATAAAGTACATAGATGTGTTTCCTAATCTCCTGAGTATGATGGCATTACTGAGCTGAAATAAATACATATTTGTTCCAAAATTACAAAATGGCAAAATGTGAATGTCCGACTAATCATATATCCCTGTAATCTCATCGATCAGAGCGGCCTACATAAACCCGTCTGATAACTGCATGTATGAGAACTCCTCCTCATCGTCATAGAAGTCAGGCTTCACCTCATACGTCACGTCGCCATCTGCAACTAAGATAGAGTCTGGTTGGTGTTTAAAACACTGTCCCAGAATGTGGGAGTGAGTGATCAACTCAGTGGAACTATAAGGCAAAGGTTAACATGTTATCAATTCAATCACATGGTAATGATAAAGCAATACAACAA
Source organism: Magnolia officinalis (assembly GCA_021015155.1). Lineage (NCBI taxonomy): Eukaryota > Viridiplantae > Streptophyta > Magnoliopsida > Magnoliales > Magnoliaceae > Magnolia > Magnolia officinalis. Next base: position 63,572 of record JAJHSJ010002755.1, on the reverse strand, counting down.
TCAAGCACTAAGTACTCTTGTTAATGCAAAGATGGTATGATATGATGCATGCCCTCGCCTACACTCCCTCTGCGAACTTCATCTCACGGTCGAGGCATGCACCACTCCAGACACATGCTACTTCCTCGCCAAAGCACTGTGCAATGCAATGTTATGATCGTCTCAACCAAATTCTTACTTAGGTTTATTCATATAACAGGGTTGGGAAGCTAAGGTAACTCCCTTATATCAATTTTTAAACAATGATCCATTCTAGGGTCGTCAGTCCTAGTAAATCTCATAAGATGTTGCAGTTCTAGGTCACTACAAAGGGCTCGTCACCTGATCAGTGTAGGCCTAGTTTATACTCTAGTTGCTACGAAAAGGCTCGTCGCCTCAATGCAGACTCAGAATATGCTCGAGGGAACTACAAAGGGCTCGTCACCTGATCAGTGTAGGCCGACAGCTCGAATACAGTGTCGCATACCACCGTATTCAGCTTACGAGGTGGTGTTGCTCACTGGTCACTATGGGGAGGCTGGTCGCCCCAGCGTAGGCCGACAGCTCGACCACGGTGTCCCATACCACCATGTATGGCTCATGAGTCTTAGTAGATCGAGGTACCAAGGTTAAACGGGTTTTTACACTGGTAAGTTGGTACCTTAGATTCAAGCAGGAGCGTCCATACATGGTGAACATACATCGGGCTAATCGGGTTACTTGACAAGCTCGACTAGTATGAGCGCACGTAGACTTAATCGACATGGAATACATAAGTATCCCGCGTGGCCTAAACACTGTCGTCAAATGACGTACGACTCGGGTTCGTCAAACGCGTCCGTTGTGGCCAAGAATAGTTCAGCCACCGATCGTAAACCATTACCGATTGCCTAGACTATGACGTAGCCCCAAACACATTCTAGAACAATAGTATTCACATGTAATAACCAAGACAGTATGTAACAACACATTTAAATATAGATCTCATTTCAGCATTTTAACGAACACATATAATACATGTTAACATACATGAGCATTTCATTCATAAATCACATAGTAATAAGATAGATTACATGAAGGGAATTGTAACCTTAGATAAGGGGATTGAGAATCCTATCTCAACGTCCTCATTAAAGACGTTACATCAAGCATCTTCTCACCCAGGCATTTCATCAAACACTTAGACTACACATATTACATACATGTAATACGTTAGTTAAAACACATATAGTAGCGAATCCTCTCACAAAGGAGTTGCCACGAGTGCAACGATCATGCATTAGCAACCAAAAATCATGGCATGCACAAATCACAATTCCATATTCATTCGAACGTTATAACAAGCACTTAGGCTACATACTTCAACATACATGACGTATGTTGGTCATAACATGTATTAGGGCAAATCCTTTCAACAAGGAGATGTCACATATACACCACTCATATATCCACGACGAATAATCATGGCAAGCACGAATCCAAATTCCATATTCATTCGAACGTTATAACAAACACTTAGGCTACATACTTCAACATACATGACGTATGTTAGTCATAACATGTATTAGGGCAAATCCTTTCAACAAGGAGATGTCACATATACACCAATCATATATCCACGATGGATAATCATGGTAAGCACGAATCCAAATTCCATACCCATCCAATCATTTCAACAAACATATGAAATACAATATATTCAACATAGTTCATATATATCTGTAAAGCGAAGGAAACAACGTATCTAGCATGTGAAAAACAACCAAGTCAATTATAAATCATTAACCGACATTAACAGCCTTGAAAACCATAACCTAAACGTTTATAGTCCATACCTTCCACCGGTAGACACGAAACGAACTCAGTTTAAACACTAAGCCTTTGTCTACGGCACAACGACAACCAATAGCATGAAATAAGTTAGCCATTTCACCATCTAATCTATTTAAATCCCTAGAACAGCTTAGGGTTAGGATTTCTTACCCAAGTATGGAGTCAGAATCGTTGGAAAAGTGATACGGATGTGGTGGTTAAGCACGTGGAGTAGCGGGATCGAATCTCGGGGACAATCTCCACTCACTCCCTCACTTTCTCTCTCTTTCCTTCTCTCTTTACTCTCTTCTCTCTTAGGGTTTTCCAAATTTGTATGGAATGAGAGAGAGAGAGAGGGTTTAAGGCCCTTATATAGGCCCAAAACTGATGGAAATGGCCCCAGGGCCATGGTGTACTTAGGTTATAACCAAATGGGGACTGTTCCGATCCAACGAAGCACTTCTGGAGGCCCCTTTTCTGCATGAGGTCGGACTTAAGCTCCTTGACATTGGATCTAGGTCCAGTTGAGTTTTCGGTCCAATCGGATTTACAGATCGACCGTGGCGGGCCAGTTTCAGTTCAACGGTCACCGGTATTCGATCAGGGCCACAAGTACACTGACATGTGTTAGAAATTTTCCCTAATCCGAGGGTGTAATTGGGTCAGATTTTGATGGTCTGATTTGTTACACCCCAAACCCGAAAATCGAATTCACAGGAATCCCGATCGCCGAATTTCGTGCCGACAGCCTCCATAGTACGCGATTCTCGGTTCCTAGCGTCCATAGGCCAGATTCCGATCCTGAGATCCTACAAGGAGGATTATATATATATTTCAATGTACATTTAACTTGTAATAAGCATAACCACCAGATTACCCAATTCACAAAGGCAACATCATCATCACATATCAACTAATATAATCATTTGAGTACCATGTTAAAAGGAAAATACATCAATCAAAAATCAAGCTCCAGAAGACCGCTTCACGCTCCAAGCTCAACACTGCTGCAACCTAACATCACCTGCACGCATCTATCGTGCATAAGCTTATAGAAAGCTTAGAGGGTAGTGTAAGTGTGTGCACAAGGTAAGTGCCAAGTATTCAACGCAATGTCATAATCATACAATGTCGAAATAGGCGCAAGGTCATGAATCATACATTATCAGAGTAAGCGAAAATACTGACAAGTCCATGAGTCAAACAATATCAGAATACGCAATACAAATCAACTATACATATGAGGAACAATATCAAAATACGCGATACAGATCAACTATACAAATGAGGAACAATATTAGAATACGCAATACAAATCAACTATATAAATGAGGAGTCATAAAGAGTCAAATATCAGATGCCGTATCTAAACTATATAAATACAGAAACGCAGGTAACCCAAAATGCCATATGCCGCGAATGTAATGCAATATGCGGTGTGAATGGAATGACCATGCTAAAGTGTGAAGTCAGGATGGTAGTACGTAGTATTGCAGGCTATGGGGTCCATCACAATGGACTTCTATTCAAACTAGTCCCATACCTAATTTGGAGAGTCAGACTTAATGTGGTAAACTCCTGATCTCAGGTTAGTCGCGCGCCCTAACCGAAATCCTGGCCAATGCGAAGGTACACGTGACAAATAGTTGTGCACCACCATCCCGAGTGGATAGTGAATGCATGAATGAATGAGTATGCAACTCCTGCTCAATAAGTCCACATAATAGTACAATTCATCTCTGGGATCATCACTGGGGTTTAGTACACTCCAAATGGCATTGCCGCTCTCCCAGTCGCACAGTCCAAGTGAGTGTAAGAAACCTTACTATCCGCCTGGCCAATAGTCTGCCAATACCTATTCGGCACGTCGATAGCGGACCCATTCCTCAAGCTGGTCAGACTCAGCCTAGCAATGTCCCCTATGCTCGGGCGGGTAAGGCCACACCCCCTCCTAACCGACCATGACACAATGGGAGACGCGGCCTCCTGGTATTCGGCACTCGGGCGCTCATGTATCCACTCGGTCTTGACGTTGGGGCGTCCTCTGGTACCAAGAGGGTTTTAGGGATTTTCACCTAGGGCCATCTATAACAGCCCAATGCTCGAACCAAACATTTTCGGTGTCCTATCTGGCCATCCATGATATACTTGTGGAGGCTACGACCCTGATGTCGTTAGGGCGTACAGTAATCATAACCCACAATGCAAGATGCATGAGTCATACAATCCAGTCATGTATCAATCCTGTGCATACCGTGCGCTCATGTGAGATAACCTCCACCTATCAGGGAGTCTCATAACAATCTGTCCAATGACATATGCAATGGTTAACCACATCTCATAAAAAATATGCAGATGATGCGTATGACATGTATCGTGATGTTATGCGGTCACATACTCATAATCAGTATAAATAACCGACATCGACAATTAACCTTGACAATTTGGACATTTAACCAACATTGCCCCCAAGGAATGGTCCATATAGAGCCTAACATACAGCGGACTCATGGCCTCACACCAGGGTCAAATATACAACACCATGGGCCTCACTCAAGAGCTTAATACACATCATGATGGGCCTCATTCATGGGCCACATATGCATCAAGTGGGTCGCATCTCACGGGTCTAATATACATCACAATGGGCCGCTCCTATGGGCCTAATATACATCAAGTCGGGCCTCATCATATGGGCCGAAAATATATAACAATGGGCCATGTCCCATGGGCCTCGAATACATCATAATGGGCCTCGGCAATCGAAATCGAACTCAACAATTGGGATCGACACTCGGAATCGGCCTCGATACTCGGCCTTGACAATCGGAATCAGCCTATACCATCGGCCTTGACAATCGGAATCGGCAAATCGGTCAAGTCAATCGAAATCAGAAATTGACTACTACAATTGAAATTGGCAAATCGGTCATGACAATCAGAATCGATCAATAATCGAAATCGGCAAATCGGTCACATCAATTGGAAATTGACAATCGGTCACGACAATCGGCCTCGATCACTAATCGGCAATCGGCCACGGCAATCAAAATCGATCGATAATCGGAATCGAAAAATCAGTCACGATAATCGGCCTCGATCGATAATCAGCTACGATCAATAATCGGTAATCGACCATGACAAATCAGAATTGATAATCGGCCTCGATCGATAATCGACAATCGACCACGACAAATCAGAATCGGTAATCGATAATCGACACAAGGCGGGGTCCATAAATGGAGGGCCCATGATGGTCCAAGTAATATCAATGGGGCCCATTCGTTTGGGTTAACCCACTAGAGAATGATGAGAATGGGCCTAACCAGGCTTAAGGGAAGGTCACAATGTGGACATCCAACCATCATTGCCCATCAATGTGGACATTTAACCAACATTGCTCCCAAGGAGTAGTCCACATAGAACCAAACACATAGTGGGCCCATGGCCTCGCACAAGGGCTTAATATACATCAAATGGGCCACACCAACTGGCCACATCACATGGGCCTCGAACACATCACAATGGCCTCACTTATGGTCCTTATATACACCACAGGTGGGCCTAACACATGAGCCTCAAATACATAACATGTGGGCCCTACACATGAACCTCAAATACATAACATGTGGGCCCTACACATGGGTCCATTATGCCTCAAATGGGCCACGCATCTGGGCCTTGAATACATCGAGTGTGCCGCATCATATGGACCTAGAATATAACTTAATGGGCTACGCTAAAAAGGGCCATAAATACATAACAGTCAGGCCTTGCACATGGGCCTAATATACGTAACAGGTGGGCTCTGCACATGAGCCTCGTCATATCAAGTTGGGCCGTATTAATGGGCCACACCAATGGGCCTCATGTACAACAACTGGACCGCATCATTGGGACGTACTAATGAGCCCCATAAATATATCAAGGTAGTCCTCACAGATAGGTCGCAATTATATTAAGGTGGGCACCTCGAATGGACCACAAAATACACCAAAGTGGGCTTGATGGATGGGCCATAAAGTACATCAAAGTGGGCTTGATGGATGGGCCATAAAGTACATCAAAGTGGGCCCGAAAAATGGGCCACAAAATGCATCAAGATGAGCCCGACAAATGGGCCGCAAAATACATCGAGGTGGGCCCGACAGGTGGGCCACAAAATACATCAAGATGGGCCAGACAAATGGGCCACAAAATACATCAAGATGGGCCTAATCACATGGGCCTCATTTATATCCAGGTGGGCTTCAACATTGGGTCTCATATATCACATCGGACTGAATCAATTGGCCGATCGAATGGGCCGTCTTAATCATTCATCAATAGAGGTCATTATAGAGCATTAAATAAATAAATAAATAAAATGGATCATATCCAAAGATCATCTGGACCATACCACAAAAATGATACTGGTGATGTTGATTTCCACTGTTGAATCCCAGTGGGCCCCATCGTCGTACTTATTTTCCTTCCAATCTGTCCATAAGGTCATAAAGACCTAGATTTAGAGGAGAAACAAATATCATATTGTTCCAAAGCTTCTGCAATCCCCAAAAGGGTTTTAACGGTGGGTGTTTAACCCACTGTTTTCTATAGTGTGGTCCACCTGATAACTGGATCTGTCATATTTTTAGTCTCAAGCCTTAAAATGATCTTTTAAAAATGGTTGGACAGTTTGGATGCAACACATGCATCATGGTGGGTCCCATAGAGATGAACGGCATAGATGAAGTACACACCTCATGGTGGGGCCACACTAATGGAAGGTGTGGATTACCATACATACATCAGTGGGTCCCATGTAGGGCCCACCATAATGTTTATTTTCCACCCAGCCTGTTGACAAGGTCACACAGACATGGGGGCCCACCGTAATGTTTATTTCCACCCAACCTGTTGATAAGGTCACTCAGACCTGGGCCCATCGTAATGTTTATTTTCCACCCAGCTTGTTAATAACGTCACTCAGACTTGAGGCCCACCGTAATGTTTATTTTCCACCCAAACTGTTGATAAGGTCACGTGGACCTGGAGAAGAGGAAAAACAAATTTCATAATGATCTAAACGTCTGGGACACCCAAAAAAAAAAGTTTCAATGGCAACCGTTCAATCCCACTGTTCCATGTGATGTGGCCGCCTGAGTGTAATGTACGACTGATTTTTGGGGCGGCCCTCTGCCCTGAGGTGGGCCCACCAAATGCACCGTGTTGATGTTCAGCACACGTCACAGTGGGGTCCACAGCTGGGGCCATGGGTCCCAGCCTACCCATGCCAACGTCCAGCGCAGGATGCTGCTGCATCCTCGTGTCAGCGGCAGCAGCAGGCGCTGCTGCCTCATGTTTTATATTTTTTAATTTTAAAAAAAAAACCATTTTCTTACAATTTTTCGCAGGTGGGACCCGTCTTAGGAAAATCCAACTCTGCCACTGATTTCTATGGCTCAATACAAACACATTAAGCCCAATATTCGATGGGTTTTGGTGAACAGAAACATCATGGGGGTATTTCAATGGTAACTGTACTATTCTCTATGTTATGGCCCGCCAGAAGGTCGGATTAACTTCATTTTTCGGCTCAACGCCTAAACTGATCTAGGGAACGGGTTAGATGGTGTGGATTAGATCAATGAATCAAGGTGGGGCCTGTAGGAGTGGCCCACCCAAAACCACTCTTTCCCCTTTTTTTGTTGCTGACGTTAGTACACCCCACTGTCCTCACGCTTCACTAATAATGTCCAGCGTCCCTGGACGCTGGACGGTTGCATATTCATCAAGGTGAGTCCCACATGGGCATGGCTCACTTGATTGTTTGGTATTTATGTTTTCCCATCATCGTTAAGTAGGGCCCATTTCGCTTGGACGGCCGTGGGGTCCATTTGATGAATGGCTTGGACATCACATACATCAAGGTGAGTTACATCCGGGTGGGCCACACGGCCACAACATCACACCAAAATATTGAAAGAGAGAGGGGGAAAGAAAGAGAAAGAAGCACCCACCTATAGATCTTAAACTCCTCCTTCCTCTAATAGGTCTTAGAGCTCCAAGGAAAGAATTTCAACGGTTGAGATTGGTTTTGGAGGGTTGGATTTGGGGGTGGAGAGCTTGCAAAGGGTTGGAAATGGAGAGCTCTCATGGACGTTGGGAGCTCTCTCTTGCTACGAAATAAGAAAGAAAGAGCGAGGGAGAGAGATAAGAGAGAGAGAGAAAGGAGAAATGATTACTTTTTCTAGCTAGGTGTAACATCCTGAAAAATCGAGGGTCGAGTAGTAACTCAACTCTCTAGTTTCCAGAACATCGCTTATGCAACATAGATAATGATGATTAAATGTTGACTGTATTAGAGTAGTGAACATGAGTGAGATTAAGCCAAACAACATATCATACTCCAGAGACAGTTAAATTTGCAAGCGGAAGACTGTGATAGATAGATAAAATATATAAACTAAGATGAGTCTCCAGAGTGTGATAACATTACCAGGTTAAATAATTACAAGTACAATCCTAAAATATACCAAATGTATAAGGTCATCTAGTCAATATCCCAGAAAGCCCCACCGATCAGGACACGGCTCACTGGAAGCCGTCAGAAGACAACCAATACAAGCAGGCATCGTAGTCATTGCAGAGGTCCGGCTCCGCCTCAGAAGTAGCGTCGCCATCTGAAATCAGACAATGTCTGGTGGGTGTTCGAAACACCATCCCGTAACGTGGGAGTGAGTAGCTAACTCAGTGGAACAATAAAGCATAGGTTAACATGTTATCAATACAGTCAAGCAGTAATGATAAAGCAGTAAAATCAAACACTCCTAACTACTCTTATTAATACAAGTATGGATGCGGGTATGATGGATGCCCTCACCACACCCTCCCTCGTACGACACCATCTCACGTTCGCAGCATGCTTTCATCCCTTAGTGCTCCACATCTTCCAGGCACATGCAATGCATGATGAGCATGATTACCAAGTTTTTAATTAGTCCATTTCAAACAACAAGATTGGGAAACTAAGGTACCTCCCTTATATCATTCCCAAACATGATCCATTCTAGGGTCGTTAGTCCTAGTTAATATCAGACGACGGTGTGTTTTCTAGGTCACTGCAAAGGCTGTCAGGGCTGTTACGCACAAAGGTTACACCACTCCCCCATCACCTCTTAAACGATTCATCACAATACAGAAACAGGCCTAGTTCATACTCGATATACCGCGACAAACTCTAAGACTCACCGCGATTTCCGAGTATGCTCGAGGTCACTACAAAGGGTTGTCAGGGCTGTTGCTCGCATTCGTTGCACCACTCCCCCATCACCTTATCAATGTAGGCCGACAGCACAAATATAGTGTCCCATACCACCATAATCGGCTCACGAGTTTGGTTGGTCACTGGTCACTACGGGGAGGCACGTGGCCCCAGCGTAGGCCGACAGCTCGACCATGGTGTCCCATACCACCATGCCCGGCTCATGAGTATTAACGGATTGAAGTACCATGGTTAAAAGGAATTCCACTAGTAAGTTTGGTACCCTAAGTTCAAGCAGTAACGTCCAAACATGGTGAACATACATAAGACAGATCGGGTTGCCTGACGAGCTTGGCTAGCTCGAGCGTACAACAAGTTGAACGACATGAAGTACATAAGCACTTCGCGTGGCCAACCACTATCGCCAACCGAAGTAAGACTCGAGTTCGTCAAATACATCACACGTGGCAAATAAAACACAGCCACGAATTTCAATTCTGGTACCGATTGTCTAGACTATAATCATAGCCCCAAACACAATCAATTTCAAATAGTAAAGCAGTAATGGATCAAGGTTCAAATCATACAATCAAAGTCTGATATTATCCGTTTAGGGCTGCCAGGGCTGTTGCACGCATTCGTTGCTCCACTCCCCCATCACCCATGATGGATCATACAACGTAAACATGAATTTAACATATGCATTACATAGGTAAAATCATAAAAGCAGTTGAGCATGTTATGAAGCGCAACACAAGCATGAGTTTGTACATATTCAATTCCTAATCACATAACTATCCAAGGAAAACATACACATAGTTAAGAGAAGTTGAGAATCATATCTCAACACCCTTATACATTACAATTTGCTAACTACTACTCATTCAGACATTTCAACAAAAACTTTAAAAGACATACATCAACATACATGACATATGTTGATCACATGGGCATTAGGCCAAATCCTTTCACTAGGGAGTTACCCCAACCATAACACGCATACACCCACGACGGATAGTCATGGCAAGCAGGAATCCAAGTTCCATATTCATTCAGTCATTTCCACAAACACTTGGGCCACACATTTTAGCATATATAGTGTGTATTGGCCGTGGCGTGATTTAGGGCAAATCCTTTCATCAAAGGGGTATCGCCAATACAACAATCATGAATCTATGACAATTAGTCATGGCGAGCACGAATGAGAATTCTATACTCATTCAGTCATTTTCACAAACACTTAGAATACACTATTACAACATACATGGTGTATGTTAGCAAAACATGTATTAGGGCTATCCTTTAGCCAAGCGAGTATTTTATCCATGTATAATATATTCATACAACAAATAATCATGATAAATACATCTCCGAAATTTATACATATACGGTATTTTCTAGAATACACAATTTCAACATACATAGTGTATATAAGCAAATCATGTATTAGGGTGAATCCTTTCGCCAAACAGGTAATTTATCCACATATAATATATTTATACGACAAATAATCATGTCATACACATTTCCAAAATTTGTACGTATACGGTACTTTCGTCAAATACCTAGAGTATGTAGAATTCCATATTTTTCATCTTTAATCGAAACGGAAAACAGATAGCACTTTGTACATGTGCAATTGCATACAGATCATGAATCTATCATTATCTGACATTGAAAGCGTTGAAAACCGTAACCTATACACCTAAAGTTCTCACCTTTTGTCGTAGAATCGTAACGAAGTCGATAGGTTTGCTAAGCTTCCGTATTCGGCAGTTTGGCAACCTATTAGAACGAAATAGGTTAGCTATTTCATAACCTACAACCACCCAAGCCCCAAATCAGATTAGGGTTAGGGTTTCTTACCTAGAAACAGAGTTGGAATCGCCGGGAAAGCGATTAGAACGGAGTGGTGTAGCTCGTAAAGCGGCAGGGAAGAGTGGCAGGGAGGTTCTCCCATTGCTCCCACACTTTCTCTCTCTTTTCTCTCTTCTCTCTCTAGGTTTTCTCTCAAATTTGTATGGCTGCAATGAGAGAGGGTTTAAGGTCCTTATATAGCCTAAAAAGTCACCGAAACAGACTCCAGGTCAAAGTATACTTAGGTTATAACCAAAGCGGGTCAGTTTCAGCTCAACGGAGGACTTCTGGTGGGTCTCCTTGAGCCAAAGGTCGGACTTAAGCTCACCGACAATGGATCTAGGTTCTATTAAGTTTCCGTTCCAGTAGGGTTCTCAGATCACGCGTGGCGGACCAGTTTCAGTTCAACGGTCAGCGGATCTCGATCGGAGATTCCGAGTACATGTAAATGTGTATGAAATTTCTCCTGATCCGAGGGTGTAATTTGGTCTGATTCTGACGGTCTGGTTGCTTAAAACTAATCCGCACGTGAGAGGTGCCAGATTACTATTCAAGATATTTTATTTTGAATTAATTTCACATTTCTCACACTCTTCACTCCGAGCTCAAGCGAATAGCGCTGGGACACTATCTGGATTTGATTTCCGAGATGGTTGTCGAGCCCAGCGAGGCGGTCCTAGTTCCTTAACTTCGTGTTAATCGGACATCCGACGTGTGGTCCAGATCCCATACGGAGTTTCGAGATGCTCCCGAGAGCAGCCGGGTAATGAGATTGATCCTAGATTTTAGGGTAACCTAGCGTCAATGATTCTACAAGTTTTGGGTCTTGCAGATCGTATTTAAAGTGATTGGTGATAATTTCACAGGCACTCTAGTTTAACACTAGCTAAATCTCGCCTAATTTCTAAAGGATTTAGTCCTGGGTGATTTTGGTTTGAGGTGGTACTTAGTCCTTTGTAGTTTGTATATAAAGTGACCCAAGTTATACTACTTAGCTAGTTTAAGATAGTGTCTAGGGTGAAAGTACTTTGAAAAATTGAAAGATCAAGGTGGTGAAGGGTGGAATTTGTGAAGAAAATGGTTTGAAAAGGAATTTGAGGCTTTAATTGAGTGTTTGAGAAGTTAAACCTGTGTTAGGATTGACCCATCGCCTAAGGACGTCTAATTCCAGGTTGGAAAAAATCAGGGCTGTTACAATCTACCCCCCTTAAAACAAAATTTCGTCCCCGAAATTGCCTAAGGGTAATAAGGAAAGATTTTATTGTTTCATTTGTCTAAAACTTATTGTTTTCAAGTCTCTATGCACGATAGGGTGTATATTAGCCTAGTTCATTTTAATCTACTCCCCTCAAAACTTATTTCTTTATCCATTTCTCATACCCAGATGGTTTGCTACAATTTATTTTTGTACCTATTTGGAGTCTTGACGACAAATCCCAGCAATTTAGAGTAAGATAGTTGTTTTCAATGTTTGACCAACACAGAGAGACGGTAATAGTGGGCTTGATCCCGATATATTGATCATCTACCGGGCCAGGGTTGAAAGCTTATTGTATCCTATCCGAATCCTGGTGGATCCTGGTCTTCTGCTCGGCCAAGCAGTGAGTCCATTGGTAGTCGCCCAGGATTGAGAATTAGGTCAAGCCGCGAATGTTTCGCAGTTGTATATTTCAGTAACTCCGTAGTCCAATCACTCTAGAAACGTAGGGAGTGTCCATCATTGAAAGGCTCAAATGGTCTATGTCTAAGGTTGCCCTTTAAGTCTTAGTCTAAGAGAGTCCTTATTATTATCTATGTTCAAGGAAATGGTGAATCAAATCTTACTAGATCATCCTAAAACGGTTTCTTATAGTAGAACTTGTTAGGGCTTCTATAATGTTCGTATTCAACGAGCACCGTTTCGATCCTGGGCCAGTGGGGTAGGGTCAACCACGTTTCCGCTGCGCCACCCAGATCAAAGAGGTGTATTAGGTGACCTAACTATATTGGGCTCATAATGTTCTACCCCCCTTAAAAATTTATTTTCACCCTCAAGGCTCAAGATTTATGTCCTGCTCCGTATATCGGAACAAGGTGTAATTTAAGACCTATCCTTGACATGAAATGAGATGCGGTCTCCCACTACATCGGTCTTGGCACCTAGGATTATAGAAAGGGGCTATCACGGATGGGTGTTGTGGTAGATTCCAAGGGCGGATGTGAGTTTGTGGTAAGATGCCTAATCCTACCAAGGAGTTTTGTCACGGTCCAGATTGATCCTATTTAATCATGCCTAGCTTAACAGGCAGGTTATCTTTCTTCATTCATATGGACAAAATGTATGCCGACATGGCATGTAATTTGGGACCTAATTCCTAACTATTTGTTGCCCATTTGGGTAATTCCTTAGGCCTAAAAGACAAAGTCGCTATCGGCTATATACTCCTAATACTTTTCAAAGATGAAGTTATAAATTTTTGGTTGCAAGTGGTTCGGCCAACACGGAAGAAATGTTGTGTAGTGGGTCTGAGTCGGATACATGGACCTCCTGCCTAGCTAGGACAAAAAATTGTCATATCAGTTCTTAATCCTAGTTGATCCCGACCTTCTGCTTGATCAGAGCATAGAGTTCATTGGTCACTACCAGGATTGAGGATTCAATTCAAACTGCGAATACCTCGCTTATATGTAGTTTCTCTGCTCCATGGTCCTGATGGTACTAAGTCTTTGAGAAGGCGATTCTAAGGGGTGTATTGATTTGACCTATCATTAAATCCAAGAGATATATAAGTTTTCTCTAAGCGTGAATAGTTACTAATCAAACAAGCCTCCTAAGAGTCGTTAAATAAGCCCATGAGTACCGAGGGGATTCAACAAAGGAACGAGGTCTCGTTCCAACCTAATCAAGTCAACTAACTAAGTCTATCACTCAATTATCTTAGCATTTTTAGTCGTTTACATTTCTCAGTCTAATTAGCAGCCTAGGCTCAACTTATAAGCAGCGGTAGTCCACTAGTTGTAATCTAAAGTCTATGCTTATACACCAGATGATTTTATACCCTTTCTAATAAAAGAAATTGTTTTATCGCCTGGGGTCAAAGTTGTCTGATTGGAATTGGGTTGCCTGAACTCGAATTTAACTACGCACGAGCATTTCACACATGTTCATACTAGCTAAGAAGATCCTGGGGTTTACATTATTAATTTGTTGGATTTCCTATACGGTCAGGTCTGTCGAAAACTAGGAGTACCGCCCTAGGTCCAAAACTCTAAGGGTCATTAAATGGGATTACACTGCTAATCCTACCTCGGGATTGGGAGTGGCTTGTTTGGTAGGAGGGTGGGAGGGGATTAAAATTAATGGTATAGGCTTTGGAAAATGAGCCTTGTGTCGGAAAGTGTGAGATGGGATTTCCAAATCCTAGGAATCGGAATTTCTTAGTGTAAGAGGAAAACCCGGGATATACTCTTTATTGCATACATTCCAAACATGGCATTGGAAAACATGGGATACACCCAATCTAGGGACCATACCTACACATACATTTATTATTACTTATACAATTCTATCCACCTAATTCACCTAATGCAGTTTGGCCGAACGGACCCTAAAGGGAGAAAAGGGGCTGGAGTTTTGGTTCTCCAGAGATTTGGTTCTCATCAGGGGTTGTAGGGGCCCAACTGACAAGGAGTAAAGAAAGGAAAATGAAGAATTGGATGGGTTAGAGGGCTTGCCCGATTTTGAGCTTCAAATGGGGGGTGTGGGAGTCAAAATGAGGGAAACAGAAAGGGTAGAAGGTAGGTGTGGCTGTAAACGATGGAAGGGAGTGGGTGATGACCGAAAATGGAAAATGAGATGATTGGAGTGGCGATTTGAAGAGAAAACAGCAAGAATAGGAGGAAAAGAGAGATTGGAGGGACGTTTGAGAGAGAGGGGGCGAAACAACGTGAAATAGGGGTCCCCCCACAATTTCGCACGCACCACGCGTACCTAGGGGTCAGGCCGACCACGACCAGCACCGGCCCAACCCGAGTGGGCCAACCTGACCGCGGCTCCACCGCGGTCCGCCTTGCCCGGTGCGCTACCGCCGTGGTTGGGTGATGTTCTCCAACCCCCCAAGGTGCCAAATGCACCCTGGGTCCACTTGATTCCCCCCCGGATTGATGCGTGTGGCCCCCCCGACTCCGTTTCAAGTCGTTTTGGGTCAAATCGGACGTATCTCGCAATCCTGAATGAGTTATCTGACATAAAATATATGAATTTGGGGTAGAACGAGCTAATGAAGCCAACCAACCCAACTATGTTGGGTTGCGCAGCCCGAAATTATGGAAAAACCCTCTGATTGATGGTCATTTCCCTGTTTCAATTTTGTTTTACTAAAATAGTAGTTTTTTTTTTTGTTTGATTACTCTTCATCTGTCAAGCTTTAGGAGTTACGCTCATTATGAAAAGAGTCTGGAATAATTAGGAGGACGGTTTGGTGAAGCTAAATAGGACACTTACTATTTTTGGCTGAGAACCTTGCACACTAGTAGACATCACAACCTAGGAGTTTTAGTTGTAGTTTGTTTCTGATTTCTTTCCCATTACTTGGTATCCCTATTCAAAGGGTTGTGAACTCATTTTTTTTCATTTGTCATTCATTAATCAATTTTGAATTTATTAGAATTTATTTCTATTTTCTGCTTTCCTTTCTCATAGACTCGAGAAGTCTCTGCGAGGAGTCCAGTGAAGCTCCGGGGATTTGGAGTAGTTATCATCATCACGCTTATTCCGTATTCTACCAATTTTCAATGGTTGGGATGAGGTGGATTGTAATCTAGAACCATCTATAGACGTCCTGGGAATGTTTTAAGGTCGACCCGTGCGACCACGGTTGAATACAGACTCGATTTCGGCGTTCGTTTTCAGTGAACTTCGCCAATTGGCGAAATCGGGATACCTAGAACTGTTTCTATGTTCCATCGCTCCCTCCTAAGTCAGAGTGCGTCAGAGTGCGTCGTGTGACCATAACCGAGGTCCGGTTTAATCCAAATCATGCTCTGATACCATCTGTAACATCCCGAAAAATTGAGGGTCGAGTAGTAACTCAACTCTCGAGTTTCCAGAACATCACTTATGCAACATAGATAATGATGATTAAATGTTGACTGTATTAGAGTAGTGAACATGAGTGAGATTAAGCCAAACAACATATCATCTCCAGAGACAGTTAAATTTGCAAGCGGAAGACTGTGATAGATAGATAAAATATATAAACTAAGATGAGTCTCCAGAGTGTGATAACATTACCAGGTTAAATAATTACAAGTACAATCCTAAAATATACCAAATGTATAAGGTCATCTAGTCAATATCCCAGAAAGCCCAGCCGATCAGGACACGACTCACTGAAAGCCGTCAAAAGACAACCAATACAAGCAGGCATCGTAGTCATTGCAGAGGTCCAGCTCCGCCTCAGAAGTAGCGTCGCCATCTGAAATCAGACAATATCTGGTGGGTGTTCGAAACACCATCCCGTAACGTGGGAGTGAGTAGCTAACTCAGTGGAACAATAAAGCATAGGTTAACATGTTATCAATACAGTCAAGCAGTAATGATAAATCAGTAAAATCAAACACTCCTAACCACTCTTATTAATGCAAGTATGGATGCGGGTATGATGGATGCCCTCACCACACCCTCCCTCGTACGACACCATCTCACGTTCGCGGCATGCTTTCATCCCTCAGTGCTCCACATCTTCCATGCACATGCAATGCATGATGAGCATGATTACCAAGTTTTTAATTAGTCCATTTCAAACAGCAGGATTGGAAAACTAAGGTACCTCCCTTGTATCATTCCCAAACATGATCCATTCTAGGGTCGTTAGTCCTATTTAATATTAGACGACGGTGTGTTTTTTAGGTCACTGCAAAGGCTGTCAGGGCTATTACGCACAAAGGTTACACCACTCCCCCATCACCTCCTAAACGATTCATCACAATACAGAAACAGGCCTAGTTCATACTCGATATACCGCGGCAAACTCTAAGGCTCACCACGATTTCCGAGTATGCTCGAGGTCACTACAAAGGGCTGCCAGGGCTGTTGCTCGCATTCGTTGCACCACTCCCCCATCACCTTATCAATGTACGCTGACAACAAGAATATAGTGTCTCATACCACCATAATCGGCTCACGAGTTTAGTTGCTCACTGGTCACTACGGGGAGGTACGTGGCCCCAGCGTAGGCTGACAGCTCGACCACGGTGTCCCATACCACCATGCCCGGCTCATGAGTCTTAGCGGATCGAAGTACCATGGTTAAAAGGGATTCCACTGGTAAGTTTGGTACCCTAGGTTCAAGCAGTAGCGTTCAAACATGGTGAACATACATAAGACAGATCGGGTTGCCTGACGAGCTCGGCTAGCTCGAGCGTACAACAAGTTGAACGACATGAAGTGCATAAGCACTTCGCGTGGCCAACCACTATCGCCAACCGAAGTACGACTCAAGTTCGTCGAACACATCACACGTGGCAAATAAAACACAGCCACGAATTTCAATTCTGGTACCGATTGTCTGGACTATAATCATAACCCCAAACACAATCAATTTCAAATAGTAAAGCAGTAATGGATCATGGTTCAAATCATACAATCAAAGTCTTATATTATCCGTTTAGGGCTGCCAGGGCTGTTGCACGCATTCGTTGCTCCACTCCCCCATCACCCATGACGGATCATACAACATAAACATGAATTTAACATATGCATTACATAGATAAAATCATAAAAGCAGTTGAGCATGTTATGAAGCGCAACACAAGCATGAGTTTGTACATATTCAACATACATAGTGTATATAAGCAAATCATGTATTAGGGTGAATCCTTTGGCCAAACAGGTAATTTATCCACATATAATATATTTATACGACAAATAATCATGTCATACACATTTCCAAAATTTGTACGTATACGGTACTTTCTTCAAATACCTAGAGTATGTAGAATTCCATATTTTTCATCTTTAATCGAAACGGAAAACAGATAGCACTTTGTACATGTGCAATTGCATACAGATGATGAATCTATCATTATCTGACATTGAAAGCGTTGAAAACCGTAACCTATACACCTAAAGTCCTCACCTTTTGTCGTAGAATCGTAACGAAGTCGATAGGTTTGCTAAGCTTCCGTATTCGGCAGTTTGGCAACCTATAGAACGAAATAGGTTAGCTATTTCATAACCTACAACCACCCAAGCCCCAAATCAGGTTAGGGTTAGGGTTTCTTACCTAGAAACGGAGCTGGAATCGCCAGGAAAGTGATTAGAATGGAGCGGTGTAGCTCGTAAAGCGGCAGGGAAGAGTGGCAGGGAGGTTCTCCCACTGGTCCCACACTTTCTTTCTCTTTTCTCTCCTCTCTCTAGGTTTTCTCTCAAATTCGTATGGCTACAATGAGAGAGGGTTTAAGGTCCTTATATAGCCTAAAAACTCACCGAAACAGACTCCAGGTCAAAGTATACTTAGGTTATAACCAAAGCGGGTCAGTTTTAGCTCAACAGAGGACTTCTGGTGGGCCTCCTTGAGCCAAAGGTCGGACTTAAGCTCACCGACAATGGATCTAGGTTCTATTAAGTTTTCGTTCCAGTAGGGTTCTCAGATCACCCGTGGCGGACCAGTTTCAGTTCAACGGTCAGCGGATCTCGATCGGAGATTCCGAGTACATGTAAATGTGTATGAAATTTTGCTTGATCCGAGGGTGTAATTTGGTCTGATTCTGAGGGTCTGGTTACTTAAAACTAATCCGCACGCGAGAGGTGCCAGATTACTATTCAAGATATTTTATTTTGAATTAATTTTTGTAATGCCCTGAAAATTGGGGGTCGAGCATTAACTCAACTCCCGAGTTCCAGAACATCACTTATGCAACAAAATGAATGATGATTGAATGTTGACTGTATTCGTGTATTGAACATGAGTGAGATTAAGCCAAAACAACATATCATACTCTAGAGACAGTTAAATTTGCAAGCGGAAGACTGTGGTAGATAGATAAAATATATAAACTATGATGAGTCTCCAGAGTTTGATAACATTACCAGGTTAAATAATTACAAGTACAGTTCTAAAATATACCAATGTGAGGAAGTGCAATGTCTCTTATCCCAAGTACCATAGCCCCGTCAATACAATATCAGGTCTTCATTGACCTGCCAGAGAGATACAGATAGGAGAACTCCTCCTATCATCATAGAAGTAGTCCGGCTCTGCTTCACAAGCATCGCCATCACCTGAAACTCAACAAATCTGGTTGGTGTGTACAACACCGTCCCGTAACGTGGGAGTGAGTGATCAACTCAGTGGAACAGTAAAGCATAGGTTAACATGTTATCAATTCAATCAAGCAGTAATGATAAAGCAGTACAAATCAAACAATTCTAACTACTCTTATTAAATGCAAGAATGAAATGACATGATGCTGTATGCCCTTGCCAAACCACCCTCAAGCGACATCATCTTACGTTCGCGAATGCTTAACTCCCTCAGTGCGCCACATCTACAAAGCACATGCGGTGCGATGATGCTCATGATTACCAAGTTATTATTAGTCCATTTCAACCAGCAGTATTGGGAAACTAAGGTACCTCCCTTGTATCATTCCCAAACATGATCCATTATAGGGTCGTCAATCCTAGTTAATCTCATACGATATTTTGGTTTGAGAAGCATAGTGAAGGCATCGCAAAGGGCTCGTCACCCGTCAGCGCGGATACAGATCTCACCGTATGCGGCTCAATTGCTGGCCGTCAGCTCGAGTACAGGTCTCACCGTACTCGGCTCAATCACTAGCCGTCAGCTCGAGTACAGGTCTCACCGTACTCGGTTCAACTCATACTCTAGTTGCTGTGAAAGACTCGTCGCCAATCACAGACCCTTGGAGTATACTCGAAGATACTACGGAGGACTCGTCGCCCGTCAGCACGAGCACAGGTCTCACCGTACTCGGCTCTCACCATAAGTATCGACAGCTCGAATACAGTGTCCCATACCACCGTATTCGGCTCACGAGTTTGGTTGCGCAATGGTCACTACGGGGAGGCACATGGCCCCAGCGTAGGCCGACAGCTCGACCACGGTGTCCCATACCACCATGCCCGGCTCATGCGTCTTAGCGGATCGAGGTACCATGGTTAAAAGGGGGTTTCACTGGTAAGTTTGGTACCTAGGTTCAAGCAGTAGCGTCCAAACAGGGTGAACATGCATAAGGCAGATCGGGTTACTTGACGAGCTCGACTAGCACGATCGCCCGTTGAGCTGCACGACATGAAGTGCATAAACAACTTCGTGTGGCCTAGCCACTGCCGACAGGCAACGCACGACTCGAGTTCGTCGAACACATCCCACGTGGCAAATGAATCTCAGCCACGAGTTCAATCCCGTTACCGATTGCCTGGGCCATAATCATAGCCCCAAACACAATCAATTGCAGATAGATAAAGCAGTAATGGATCAAGATTCAACTCATACAGTCAAGGTCTGGTATTATCCGTTTAGGGCTGCCAGGGCTATTGCACGCACTCGTTGCTCCGCTCCCCCATCACCCATGACGGATCATACAACGTAAATATAGATTTAAACATATGCATTACATAGTTAAAATCATAAAGCAGTTGAGCATGTTATGAATCACAACACAAGCATGAGTTTGTACATGTTCAATTCCTAATCACACAACTATCAAAGGAGTTCATACACATAGTTAAAAGAGGTTGAGAATCATATCTCAACACCCTTATACATTACAATTTGCTAACTACTACTCATTCAGACATTTCAAGAAACACTTAAACAAACATACATCAACATACATGACATATGTCGATCACATAGGCATTAGGCCAAATCCTTTCACTAGGGAGTTGCCCCAATCATAACACGCGTACACCCATGACGGATAGTCATGGCAAGCAGGAATCCAAGTTCCATATTCATTCAGCCATTTCCACAAACACTTGGGCCACACATTTTAGCATATATAGTGTATATTGGCCGTGGCGTGATTTAGGGCAAATCCTTTCGTCAAAGGGGTATCGCTAATACGACCATCATGAATCCATGACAATTAGTCATGGCGAGTACGAATGAGAATTCAATACTCATTCAGTCATTTTCACAAACACTTAGAATACACTATTACAACATACATGGTGCATGTTAGCAAAACATGTATCAGGGTTATCCTTTAGCCAAGCGAGTATTTTATCCATGTATAATATATTACTACAGCAAATAATCATGATACATACATCTCCAAAATTTATACGTATACAGTATTTCTAGAATACACAATTTCAACATACGTAGCATTTACAAGTGAACATGTATTACGGCCATTCCTTTCGCCAAACTAGTATTTTATCCATATATAGTATAATCATACATTAAATAAATATGTCAAACACTTCTCCAAAAAAAATACGTATACGGTATTTCTACGTATACCTAAAGTATGTGAAATTCCATATTCTACAACGTTAATCGAAACAGGAAACGGAAAGCACTTTGTACATGTGCAATTGCATGCAGATCATGAATCTATCATTATCTGACATTGAAAGCGTTGAAAACCCTAACCTATATACCTAAAGTCCGCACCTTTTGTCGTAAAATCGTAACGGAGTTGATAAGTTTGCTAAGCTTCCGTATTCGGCAGTTTGGCAACCTAGAGAACGAAATAGGTTAGCTATTTCACAACCTACAACAGTCTAAACCCCAAAATAGATTAGGGTTATGGTTTCTTACCTAGAAACGACGCCGAAAAGCCGGAAAAGCGTCAAGAAAGGGATGGTGCAGCCCGTGTGGTGGCAGGGAACGACGGCAGGGAGATTCTCCCACTTCTCCTTCACTTCCTCTCTCTTTTCCCTCTCTCAAAACCCAAATTCGTATGGCTTCCATGAGAGAGGGTTTAAGGTCCTTATATAGTCTCAAAACTCACCGAAATAGACTCCTGTTCAAGGGTTACTGCTAATATAGGTATTTCGTCACTTTTCTAGCTCAAAAGAGAGGTTCTGGTGGCCCTCCTTGAGCCAAACGTCAGACTTAAGCTCACCACACATGGATCTATGTGGGATTACGTTTTCGACTCGATCGGATTCCCAGATCGCACGTGGCGGACCACTTTCAGTTCAACGGTCAGTGGGCCACGATCCGAAATTCCAAGTACATGTAAATGTTCCTGAAATTTTTCTTAATCCGAGAGTGTAATTTAGTCTGATTCTGACGGTCTGGTTGCTTAATACTGATGCGCAAGCGAATGGTGCCAGATCACTATTCCAGATATTTATTTTGTAAAGGGAATAGTGTTTTTCACATTCCCTCGCTCCGGATCCAAACGAATGGCCGTGGGACATCGGCTGGACCTGATTTTTGAGATGATTGTCAAGCCCAGTGAGGCGGTCATAGTTCCTTAACTTCGTGTTAATCGGACTTCCGATGTGCGGTCTAGACCTAATACGAAGTTTCAAGTCATTCCCGAGAGTAGCCGGGTAATGAGTTTGATCCTAAACTTTAGGGTAACCTAGAGTCAATGTTTTTGCAAGTTTTGGGTCTTGCAAATCGTATTTAAAGCGATTGGTGCTAATTTCACAGGCACACTAGTTTAACACTAGCTAAATCTCGCCTAATTTCTAAAGGATTTAATCCTGTAAGATTTCTGTCTGAGGTGGTACTTAGTCCTTTGTAGTTTGTATATAAAGTAATCTAAGTTATACTACTTAGCTAGTTTAAGATAGTGTCTAGGGCGAAAGTGCTTTGAAAAATTGAAAGCACAAGGTAGTGAAGGGTGGGATTTGTGAAGGAAATGGTTTGAAAAGGGATTTGAGGCTTTAATTGAGCGTTGGGGAAGTTAAACATGTGTTAGGATTGACCCATCGCCTAAGGACGTCTAATTCCAGGTTGGCAAAAATCCGGGATGTTACAATCTACCCCCCTTAAAATAAAATTTCGTCCCCGAAATTGGCTAAGGGTAATAAGGGAAGATTTCTATTATTTCATTTGCCTAAGACTTATTGATTCCAAGTTTCCACGCGTGGTAGGGTATATATCAGCTGGTTCATTTTAGTCTACCCCCCTTAAAACTTAATTCTTTATCCATTTCTCATACTCTGATGGTTTGCTACCATTTATTTCTTTACCTATTTGGAGTCTCGACGACAATTCCCAACAATTTAGAGTAAGATAGCTGTTTTCATTGTTTGACCAACACGGAGAGACGGTATTAGTGGGCTCGATCCCGATACATCGATCATCTACCGGGCCAGGGTTGGAAGCTCATCGTATCCCTTCCGAATCCTGGTGGATCCTGGTCGTCCGCTCGTCAGCAGAGAGTCCATCGGTAGTCACCCAAGATTGGGAATTGGGTCAAGCCACGAATGTTTCGCAATTGTATATTTCAGTAACTCCGTAGTCCGATCACTCTAGAAACATAGGTAGTGTCCACCACAGGAAGGTTCAAATTGTCTATTTCTAAGGTTGCCCTTTTAGGTCTTAGTCTAAGAGAGTCATTGTTATTATCTATGTAAAAGGAAATGGTGAATCAAATCTTACTTGATCATCCTAAAACGGTTCCTTATAATAGAACTTGCTAGGGCTTCTATAATGTTCGTATTCAACGAGCACCGTTTCGATCCTGGGCCAGTGGGGTAGGGTCCACCACGCTTCCGTTGCGCCACCCAGATCAAAGAGGTGTATTAGGTGACCTAACTAGAGTGGGCTCATCATGTTCTACCCCCTTAAAATTTTTATGGGAAATACATTAGTCTGACTTTCATCGACGATGTGTACTATGGCATTGGTACCTATGGTTACAGAAGGGAGCTAAAGGTGATGGGTATTGTGGTTGATTGCAGGGACAGGTGTGAGTTTGAGGCAAGATGCCTAATTCTACCAAGGGGTTTTATCGCGGCCCAGACTTATCCTATTTAATCATGTCTAGCTTAATAGGCATGCTATCTTTCTACGTTCATAAACACAATATGTATGCCGACATGGCATGCGACTTGGGACCTAATTCCTAACTATTTGTTGCCCATTTGGGTAATTCCTTGGGCCTAAAAGACAAAGTCGCTATCGGCTATATACTCCTAATACTGGTTCGGCCAACACGGAAGAAATGTTGTGTAGTGGGTCTGAGTCGGATACATGGACCTCCTGCCTAGCTAGGACAGAAAATCGTCGTATCAGTCATTAATCCTAGTTGATCCTGACCTTCTGCTTGATCAGAGCATAGAGTTCATTAGTCACAACTAGGATTGAGAAGTCGATTCAAACCGCGAATACATCGCTTATAGATAGTTTCTCTACTCCGTGTCCCCGATAGTACTAAGTCCTTGAGGAGGCAATTCTAAGGGTCGTATTGATTTGACCTATCATTAAATCTAAGGGATATAGAAGTTTTCCATGAGCGTGACTAGTTACTAATCAAACAAGCCTCCTAAGAGTTGTTAAAGAAGCCTATGTGTACTAAGGGGATTTAATGAAGGAACGGGGTCTCGCTCCAACCTAATCAAGTCAACTAACTAATTTATCTACATTCCTTAGTATAACCAACCAATAGTTATAATCCAAAGACTAAGTTTATACACTAGATGATTTCAGTTCATTTCTAATACAAGAAAGGATTTTATCACTTAGGGTCAAAGTTGCCTAATTGGAATTGAGTTGTCTATACTTGACGCTCGAGCATTTCACATATGCTCATACCAACTAAGAGGGTCCTAAGGTTAACATTATATATTTGTTGGATTTCCTACACGGTCATGTCTGTCGAAATCTAGGAGCACAGCTCTAAGTCCAAAACTCCAAGGGTCTATTTGGCCAGTGGTCTTACGTTGTATTAAATGGGACTGTATTGATAATCCTACTTCAGGATTGGGAATGACATGTTTGGTAGGAGGGTGGGAGGGGATTAAAAATTAATGGTATAGGCTTTGGAAAATGAGCCTTGTGTCGAAAAGTGTGAGATGGGATTTCCAAATTCCAGGAATCGGAATTTCTAAGCGTTAGTTGAAAGGAAATCTCGGAATTTACTTTTAATTGCACACACTCCAAACATGGTATTGGAAAACATGGGATACACCAATCTAGGAACCATACCCTACACGTATATTTATTATTACTTATACAATTCTATCCACCTGAAACTCACCTAACGCAGGCCGTATTCAACTCGAATAAGGCCATGGGAAGTGGAGGGAAAGGAGAAAAGAGGGCTGGAGTCTCTAGCTCTCCACGGATCTGGGGCCCAACAGCTGTTGTAAAGGCCCAAATGCTAGAGGTTAAAGGAAGAAAATGAAGAAGTAGAATGGGTGGTGGAGCTCACACGATTTTGAGCTTGAAATGGGGGTATGAGGGCTCAAATGAGAAGAAATGGGAAGGGTAGGCAGCAAGGGTGGAGCGTGTTCAGCAAGGTGACGAGGGTGGTGAACGAAAATGGGGAAGAAGGCGATTGGAGGGGCAGTTTTGCAAAAAAACCTCAACTTTGAAAGAGAAAAGAGAGCTTGGGGGGGTGGTTTGTGAAGGAAGTAACGTTTTGGGAGGTTTTCAATGGATGGCCCACATACCAGGGGGTTTATAAAACCCCCAAACACAGTCGGCCCGGACCGCGGCCCCGGCCCAGTCCAAAAAGTGGCGAGGCCTCGCCGACCTGGCGAGGGCCTCGCCGGAAAAATGCTCAGAAAATGAGGGGGGGACCCCATGGTTGGCTTCATTAGCTCGTTCTACCCCAAAATCATATATTATGCGTCAGATAACTCATTCCGGATTGCAAGATACGTCCGATTTGGCCCCCGACTCTATTTGAGGCATTTTCGGGTCCAATTTGCAAACTGAAATTATTTTATTGGACATGTAATATATTATTTTGGGGTAGGAGACGTTAATCTATCCAACTAACCCATTTATTTGGTCAGATTCAACAATTTGAATGGTCAAAAGTCCAATTTCTACATATATTTACTATTTATAGTAACTTCTTGTTTAAGTATTATTTTTCATCATTTATACGTTAGAACTTATACCTAGTGTGAAAGGACTTAGAAAAAAAATTTGAAGGATGAAGTGGTACAAGGAGAGAGTTTGAAGGAATTGGATAGAAAGGGGTTTTAGGCTTTGGCGTTATGGTTGACCCACAACCTAAGGACATTCGTCTCTAAGGAATGACTCAAACACGTCGACTGACGGCCTAGAAGTGATTCGGAATTGTTTCGCGTGATCATGGGTGTGTACGGCCCAATCTCAACGGTCGATTTCGGTTGGTTTCGCCGTTCGGCGAATTTGGAAAATCCTAAGTCAGTTTCTACGTTTCGTCGCTCCCTCCTAAGTCAGAGTGCGTTAGAGTGCGTCGTGTGACCATAACCCAAGTCCGATTTAATCCAAATCATGCTCTGATACCATCTTGTAACGCCCTGAAAATTGGGGGTCGAGCATAAACTCAACTCCCGAGTTCAAGAACATCACTTATGCAACAAAATGAATGATGATTGAATGTTGACTGCATTCGTGTATTGAACATGAGTGAGATTAAGCCAAAACAACATATCATACTCCAGAGACAGTTAAATTTGTAAGCGGAAGACTGTGATAGATAGATAAAATATATAAACTATGATGAGTCTCCAGAGTGTGATAACATTACCAGGTTAAATAATTGCAAGTACAGTTCTAAAATATACCAATGTGAGGAAGTGTAATGTCTCTTATCCCAAGTACCATAGCCCCGTCAATACAATATCAGGTCTTCATTGACCTGCCAGAGAGATACAGATAGGAGAACTCCTCCTATCATCATAGAAGTAGTCCGGCTCTGCTTCACAAGCATCGCCATCACCTGAAACTCAACAAATCTGGTTGGTGTGTACAACACCGTCCCGTAACGTGGGAGTGAGTGATCAACTCAGTGGAACAGTAAAGCATAGGTTAACATGTTATCAATTCAATCAAGCAGTAATGATAAAGCAGTACAAATCAAACAATTCTAACTACTCTTATTAAATGCAAGAATGAAATGACATGATGCTGTATGCCCTTGCCAAACCACCCTCAAGCGACATCATCTTACGTTCGCGAATGCTTAACTCCCTCAGTGCGCCACATCTACAAAGCACATGCGGTGCGATGATGCTCATGATTACCAAGTTATTATTAGTCCATTTCAACCAGCAGTATTGGGAAACTAAGGTACCTCCCTTGTATCATTCCCAAACATGATCCATTCTAGGGTCGTCAATCCTAGTTAATCTCATACGATATTATGGTTTGAGAAGCATAGTGAAGGCATCGCAAAGGGCTCGTCACCCGTCAGCGCGGATACAGATCTCACCGTATGCGGCTCAATTGCTGGCCGTCAGCTCGAGTACAAGTCTCACCGTCCTCGGCTCAATCACTAGCCGTCAGCTCGAGTACAGGTCTCACCGTACTCGGCTTAACTCATACTCTAGTTGCTGTGAAAGACTCGTCGCCAATCACAGACCCTTGGAGTATACTCGAAGATACTACGGAGGACTCGTCGCCCGTCAGCACGAGCACAGGTCTCACCGTACTCGGCTCTCACCATAAGTATCGACAGCTCGAATACAGTGTCCCATACCACCGTATTCGGCTCACGAGTTTGGTTGCGCAATGGTCACTACGGGGAGGCACATGGCCCCAGCGTAGGCCGACAGCTCGACCACGGTGTCCCATACCACCATGCCCGGCTCATGCGTCTTAGCGGATCGAGGTACCATGGTTAAAAGGGGATTTCACTGGTAAGTTTGGTATCCTAGGTTCAAGCAGTAGCGTCCAAACAGGGTGAACATGCATAAGGCAGATCGGGTTACTTGACGAGCTCGACTAGCACGATCGCCCGTTGAGCTGCACGACATGAAGTGCATAAACAACTTCGTGTGGCCTAGCCACTGCCGACAGGCAACGCACGACTCGAGTTCGTCGAACACATCCCACGTGGCAAATGAATCTCAGCCACGAGTTCAATCCCGTTACCGATTGCCTGGGCCATAATCATAGCCCCAAACACAATCAATTGCAGATAGATAAAGCAGTAATGGATCAAGATTCAACTCATACAGTCAAGGTCTGGTATTATCCGTTTAGGGCTGCCAGGGCTATTGCACGCACTCGTTGCTCCGCTCCCCCATCACCCATGACGGATCATACAACGTAAATATAGATTTAAACATATGCATTACGTAGTTAAAATCATAAAGCAGTTGAGCATGTTATGAATCACAACACAAGCATGAGTTTGTACATGTTCAATTCCTAATCACACAACTATCAAAGGAGATCATACACATAGTTAAAAGAGGTTGAGAATCATATCTCAACACCCTTATACATTACAATTTGCTAACTACTACTCATTCAGACATTTCAAGAAACACTTAAACAAACATACATCAACATACATGACATATGTCGATCACATAGGCATTAGGCCAAATCCTTTCACTAGGGAGTTGCCCCAATCATAACACGCGTACACCCATGACGGATAGTCATGGCAAGCAGGAATCCAAGTTCCATATTCATTCAGCCATTTCCACAAACACTTGGGCCACACATTTTAGCATATATAGTGTATATTGGTCGTGGCGTGATTTAGGGCAAATCCTTTCGTCAAAGGGGTATCGCCAATACGACCATCATGAATCCATGACAATTAGTCATGGCGAGTACGAATGAGAATTCAATACTCATTCAGTCATTTTCACAAACACTTAGAATACACTATTACAACATACATGGTGCATGTTAGCAAAACATGTATCAGGGTTATCCTTTAGCCAAGCGATTATTTTATCCATGTATAATATATTACTATAGCAAATAATCATGATACATACATCTCCAAAATTTATACGTATACAGTATTTCTAGAATACACAATTTCAACATACGTAGCATTTACAAGTGAACATGTATTACGGCCATTCCTTTCGCCAAACTAGTATTTTATCCATATATAGTATAATCATACATTAAATAAACATGTCAAACACTTTTCCAAAAAAAATACGTATACGGTATTTCTACGTATACCTAAAGTATGTGAAATTCCATATTCTACAACGTTAATCGAAACAGGAAACGGAAAGCACTTTGTACATGTGCAATTGCATGCAGATCATGAATCTATCATTATCTGACATTGAAAGCGTTGAAAACCCTAACCTATACACCTAAAGTCCGCACCTTTTGTCGTAGAATCGTAACGGAGTTGATAAGTTTGCTAAGCTTCCGTATTCGGCAGTTTGGCAACCTAAAGAACAAAATAGGTTAGCTATTTCACAACCTACAACAGTCTAAACCCCAAAATAGATTAGGGTTAGGGTTTCTTACCTAGAAACGACGCCGGAAACGCCGGAAAAGCGTCAAGAAAGGGATGGTGCAGCCCGTGTGGTGGCAGGGAACGACGGCAGGGAGATTCTCCCACTTCTCCTTCACTTCCTCTCTCTTTTCCCTCTCTCAAAACCCAAATTCGTATGGCTTCCATGAGAGAGGGTTTAAGGTCCTTATATAGTCTCAAAACTCACCGAAATAGACTCCTGTTCAAGGGTTACTGCTAATATAGGTATTTCGTCACTTTTCTAGCTCAAAAGAGAGGTTCTGGTGGCCCTCCTTGAGCCAAACGTCAGACTTAAGCTCACCACACATGGATCTATGTGGGATTACGTTTTTGACTCGATCGGATTCCCAGATCGCACGTGGCGGACCACGTTCAGTTCAACGGTCAATGGGCCACGATCCGAAATTCCAAGTACATGTAAATGTTCCTGAAATTTTTCTTAATCCGAGGGTGTAATTTAGTCTGATTCTGACAGTCTGGTTGCTTAATACTGATGCGCAAGCGAATGGTGCCAGATCACTATTCCAGATATTTATTTTGTAAAGGGAATAGTGTTTTTCACATTCCCTCGCTCCGGATCCAAACGAATGGCCGTGGGACATCGGCTGGACCTGATTTTTGAGATGATTGTCAAACCCAGTGAGGCGGTCATAGTTCCTTAACTTCGTGTTAATCGGACTTCCGATGTGCGGTCTAGACCTAATACGAAGTTTCAAGTCATTCCCGAGAGTAGCCGGGTAATGAGTTTGATCCTAAACTTTAGGGTAACTTAGAGTCAATGTTTTTGCAAGTTTTGGGTCTTGCAGATCGTATTTAAAACGATTGGTGCTAATTTCACAGGCACACTAGTTTAACACTAGCTAAATCTCACCTAATTTCT
Organism: Magnolia officinalis; assembly: GCA_021015155.1. NCBI lineage: Eukaryota > Viridiplantae > Streptophyta > Magnoliopsida > Magnoliales > Magnoliaceae > Magnolia > Magnolia officinalis. Next base: position 33,420 of record JAJHSJ010002755.1, on the reverse strand, counting down.
AAAGGATTTAATCCTGTAAGATTTCTGTCTGAGGTGGTACTTAGTCCTTTGTAGTTTGTATATAAAGTAATCCAAGTTATACTACTTAGCTAGTTTAAGATAGTGTCTAGGGCGAAAGTGCTTTGAAAAATTGAAAGCACAAGGTAGTGAAGGGTGGGATTTGTGAAGGAAATGGTTTGAAAAGGGATTTGAGGCTTTAATTGAGCGTTTGGGAAGTTAAACCTGTGTTAGGATTGACCCATCGCCTAAGGACGTCTAATTCCAGGTTGGCAAAAATCCGGGATGTTACAATTTTACATTTCTCACACTCTTCACTCCGAGCTCAAGCGAATAGCGCTGGGACACTATCTGGATTTGATTTCTGAGATGGTTGTCAAGCCCAGCGAGGCGGTCCTAGTTCCTTAAATTCATGTTAATCGGACTTCCGACGTGCGGTCCAGATCCGATACGGAGTTTCGAGATGCTCCCGAGAGCAGCCGGGTAATGAGATTGATCCTAGATTTTAGGGTCACCTAGCGTCAATGATTCTACAAGTTTTGGGTCTTGCAGATCGTATTTAAAGTGATTGGTGCTAATTTCACAGGCACTCTAGTTTAACACTAGCTAAATCTCGCCTAATTTCTAAAGGATTTAGTCCTGGGTGATTTCGGTCTGAGGTGGTACTTAGTCCTTTGTAGTTTGTATATAAAGTGACCCAAGTTATACTACTTAGCTAGTTTAAGATAGTGTCTAGGGTGAAAGTACTTTGAAAAATTGAAAGATCAAGGTGGTGAAGGGTGGAATTTGTGAAGAAAATGGTTTGAAAAGGGATTTGAGGCTTTAATTGAGTGTTTAAGAAGTTAAACCTGTGTTAGGATTGACCCATCGCCTAAGGACGTCTAATTCCAGGTTGGGAAAAATCCGGGTTGTTACACTAGGCAATCATGAGTTGTAAGAGAGGCATGGGCTAAAGTCATTACAAGTTGTAAGAGCATGCCTAGGGCTATGGGCTAGGGCTATAGCTAGGGTGATGTCTCCCCTAGGGTGACATCATCCTCATGATGATGGTTGCTTGGGAAATGTGAAATCTGGATAGGTGGGTCTTACAACATGCGGTCCACAACCATTATCATGCGTGGTCCACAACTTATGATTTAAGAGTCGGATTGGCGCACGAGACGCGACATTGGAACAACGGCAACAATGCGATCATGACGGTACAAGTTTCGACTCGAGCCGACTCAGATATACTGGCCACGACTCAAGATTGCGCGCAAATGTTGATAAAAGAACGCGGATTACCGGAATTCGACTGGAAGGACCGCGGAAGCCTACAGAATGATATAGTCTAGGACACGGGTTTTACATGATTCCTTGGATTTGGCCCGCAAGAGAGATAACTCAATTCACTTAAGTCTCAGTTCATTTTCTAAAGGTATTCGTATTTTTCACACACTTCGCTCCGGGCTCAAGTTGTGCATTTCTGGATACTGTTAGGACTTGACTTTCGAGTTGGTTGTCAAGCCCTGTAAGGCGGTCATAACCGTATAGTTTCGCGGTCATCAGACTTTCGACGTGTGGTCCAGGTCTAGTACGGAATTTCGATGTGCTCCCGAGAGCAACTGAGTTTAGAGATGGATCCTAAGTTTTAAGGTAATGAAGAGCTAACTGTTCTACTCGTTTTGGGTCTTACAGATCGTATTTAAAGCGATTAGTACTAATTTCACAGGTAATATAGTTTAACACTTAGTTAATTTTCACCTAATTTCTGAAGGATTTGGTCCTTAGTGATTTCTGCCTGAGGTGGTACTCGGGTCTTTGTACGGATTTTTCTGAGACGTTACATGATTAAATCATTATCATATTACGAATATCACAATCAGCCTAAAAAAAGAGAAGAAGTTTTAATATATATTTAAACAATTATCAATGCTTCATAAAGCTAAATTGAAAAAACTACTAATTCCGATTAATTTGGCAGGAAAGACTATTATTCAAAAGCTTAGGTCATGCAGATCATGAATAAAAGAAACAATCGAAAAGGTTGTCAAGGCGAGAGCAGCATTAAAGAACAACCCCAGATACAGAGTTGAAGAAAAGAATCGCTGGAATTGATTAAAGAGATCGTTGCAGCAGCAACAGTGTTGAAAGATAGTTCTCTGATCAAATTGCTCAAAGACAAAATCATCACATCTATTGCAGAGATGTGCTTCGATGAAAAGAGAATTTTATCCTCTCTAGTGAAACATCCGCTCGACACTACTGGTTGGGGGCATTCCAGTCTTTTGTTCGAGCGCCATCATTCAGGTATTCTGTTCGAATGCAATCATTCAAGCCTTTCGTTCGAGCGCCATTATTCAAATTTTCCATTTGAACGCAAGCATTCAAATCTTCCGTTCAAGTGTGATCATTTAAGTCTTTCATTCAAACGTGAGCATTCAAGTCTTTCGTTCGAGCGTGAGCATTCCAATATTCCGATTGAACGCGATCATTTGATCTTCTGGTCAAGTATGACCATCCAGTCTTCCATGCAAGCATGATCATCCAGTCATCATTTAGTTGCAATTCATTCAAGATTCTTCAGGCGAAGGAAGATCGATCCTCCATTTGATTTCAGGAATCAATCAAAGAAGGATCGAGGGGGCATCTATTGAGACATAAAAAATATATTCCATTGAAGTGGTCAGAGAATTCCATGGTGCGGATCTTTTCCAAGGTTGTGTGCCACGGATTTTGGTAAATTCCATGTCTGGGGTATTTTGGTAAAAATCCATGTTCGAGGGTATTTTGGTAAAAATCCATGTCCGGGGGTATTTTGGTAAATTCTATGTCCGAGGGTATTTTGGAAAAAATCCATGTCCGAGGGTATTTTGGTAAATTCCATGTTTGGGGGTATTTTGGTAAAAATCCATGTTCGGGGGTATTTTGGTAAAAATTAGTCTTCGGGGGTAGTTTAGGTATTTTGGTAAAAATCAAAGACCAAGGGTAGTTTAGGTATTTCAATAAAAGGCATTGAAAAGGGTAGTTTGGTAATAAACAGTGCACAGGTGTCATTTTAAGGGAGAGAGGTTGTACACCATCATTTAAGAGGGAGCTTGGTGGACACCATGGTTTAAGAAAGGAAGATGTCCATATGTGAAGGGATAAATGGTGGTGATCACCACTCGGTAAGAGTAGAGGGGCCTATAAATACCCATCCCCTGCTTCATTTGGAAGGGTTTGATCGGTTGGTGGGCTAGAAAGGGAGAGAGAAGGAAAGTAGAAGAGGGAGAGAAGAAAGTCTTTGCGCCAGCCCGCGTAATGGAAGTTGCCTGCGCGGTACCGCGCAACTGAAGTGAAGATGGCCTTCGCGCCACTTTTCAAGGGATTTGGAAAAGATCCTTTGCGCAGCCCTGCGCAATAGGAATGGGAGGTTTCCCATGAGTCATATGCCCCATAATGCTGTCCGAGGGAGGATTTCTGTTGCGTGAGACCGCGCAACCAACCGAATCCTCGGGAAAGTTTCTTCCTTCCAACTGCGCTGCTGGTGACGTTGACTATAGCAGTCCTTTAAGAGATCCACACTGTCCACTATCTTCCTCTCGGAATTTCGACCGTGAAAGACTGGTTTTAATCATCTAATAATGTGGCCCACCGAGATAATCGAGTTGCAATGGTAGTTCAACGGTCCGCTTGCGATCGCCATAACGATCATATGAATGAGCATGGTTGCCAAAGATCAGCATGGTTTCAATGGGTTTTTCTCCCTCTACTTGATGGACAATTCAGATCAGTCCTTTGTTCCATGATGGTGGCCCACTACAGATGAACGGAGCCTCTGTTTTGCAACAGAGTCGACGTACGTCGACTCTGTGAAGTTTGATGGTTCATTTGTTGAAGCCGAGTGGAAAATCCACTCTGTCCATTGATTTCAGTACGAAAAACCATCCGGAATGGAGTGTTTTTGGAGTGAAATCGGTGCAGTCCACGAGCTTGTCTACTCCGCCGTCCATCTTACATTTAATGGTTAGGATTCTGCAACAGCCTGCATGGTTTCGAAATGCCACCTTGGCAAGGGTTAAATCTCCCTTCTGTACACAATGGACGGTACAGATTGATGATTTGGATATAGAGTGGGCCCCACTAAGAAAATTGCAAATGCACAGCGAGGACGCTGTTGCGTTCTTTTGAAATGAAGAAGAAGACGTCGGTCAACATGCACTAACCGACCTTGAGGAATTTAGTGCACGGCCTGTGCACTCGTGCTTCATGTACATGCAATGTATATGTGGTCCTAACATGATGTTAGTGGGAAATCTGCTTCGTCCATCTGCTTTGTCACTATGTTTAACTCGTTGAGACCGAGTTTGAAGCGTATCCAGATATCAGACGGGCCCCAAATCAGGATTTCAGGGTCTGATATATCAGTTTGGCCATTTCTACAAATATTCAGGAGCTGAAATTTGACGTGTGCAGCTAATTTGTGGTCCCATGGCTACGTGTAAAGTTTTGAGCTCATCAGATGGTGGCAACCCTATAATCTTACATTCTGGGCGAGTTTTTAGGCCCGTTTAACAAGACCACTTCACATTTCAAGGAAGATTCAAGGAAGAATGACTGGAAGGATGCTCAGAACTAATTTCAAGCCCGAGATTAGTTGATCAATTCAACAATTCCTCCTAAGTACTAGGAGATGACCGAAGCAGGCGCCGGAATGCTGCCGAAATTTCCATCAGACTGTCTTATCTGCTTTGATTGATTATACTTTGCTTTCAGAATCAAGGGAATCCAAGGATGTAAATGAACACAGAATAAATGTGATCAATGTTCTCTCATTATTTCCTTGTTATCATTGAATAAATCCCCTAAATCAAATGCTTTTGTTTCTTGTCGAAACAATTAATATATCTAAATATCCAATCCAGCATTCGTGAACCAAGCACATTGACATTAGATATCACTACATTCATGAGTTAGTGGAAGAAAAGACAATTACTTTGGAATAGATTCCGAACGAGACTCAACTTGCTACCATATTCACAAAACTGGTCGATAAAAGCAAGTTTTCTAAATTGAAATTTGATCTTGGTATGTGTAATTTGAATTGATTGTTCATGCATTTTTATATTATAATGTATATACTTGTTAGTTTGAATGTTTAAATTTCAAATTTTATGAAAAATGCCCATTTTTTTTGGTTGTGCACATCCATTCGAGTACGTTCTCGACAGTCGTGGCACGACCGGTTGAGCATGTACTCGACCAGTCATAGTATCGCGGGTTTAACCTTTATTTGGGGGAAAAAAATCCATTTGTCTTCTATTTGGGCTTTTTCTCCAACGGGTCTAAGCACGACCGGTCGAACCCATCTCCATAGTTCTTCAAGGTTAGTGTTTTATTTCCATTTTTCTTATAGATTCAAGTTCATATCACTTCTTTTTCATCTTTGGAGTGATTTATTTCTTGTTTCATTGAGGTTTTTGAGATTTTCTTCTCCAAAATTTGATCTTGAAAAAACCCACTCTACTTCTTTTGCAACCTTTTGATTCCTTGATTTTCTAGTTACAAATGGAAGGCAGAGGCAAAAAGAAAAGTTCTCGTGGTCCTTTAACATCTAATCGACACCTATCATAAGGCGCCACCTTCGGTCACCGGAAGATGATCCTTCCTATGTGCGGGATTTAAGGTTGCGCAATGATATAGTTGAATGACCTGTTCATGTTGAACATCTTACTCCATTTAAAATCCTTCTCCTTCTTCAATTTGTAGGATGGGCTAACATTCTACAATGGAGCAAGCCGGCATACCGGTCTATTGAGCAAGCTATTTATGCATGTATTTCTGATTTTTCAACTAAAAATTTAAATTTTATTATAGCAACTAGAGAAGGTCCATTTGAAGTAGACTGACATCTGATTTCTGGCCTAATGGACATACCTGTCAATGATGAAGGTATTCCAATTAGCACTCTAGTAGTTAAACCATCTGAATCAGAAAAATGCATGCTTACTAGAGCATTATGGAATATAGATGCGCAATGAAGTTAAAATGGGAATGCGCTTGCTTTAAAGTATTTGTTACCCAGATACAGAGTCCTTTACAGGATATTTATTTCAAATCTTTATCCACATTCTAGTAACAAAACCAAACTTACCTCTTTCATGGTTCAGATTCTGTATTCCATCATATCTGGTACATCTGTATGTCTTCCTTCTTTAATCTGTCATCCATCATATAATTCCGTCTCCATCCTAGACACAGTGATATCCCTTTTGCATATCTTATGATTGTGTTGGCCACCCATATGTTAGTGGTTATACTTGTTGGAGAGGCTCATATTCAACACCTAATCTTCAACAACTCAAATATAAACAAGATGAATTTGAGGTTGGCCGCCGGCCAAGTTAATGTAGGTGCTGGTGAAAATGATGCCGCAAATGAAGAAGAAGGTGGTGATTTACCTCCAGATGACATTAACATGGACGATATCTTGGATGAAATTGAATCAGATTCTGAGGCTGACCCTATTTATCAGCCTTCTGATTTTGCTGAGAGGTTGAATTCTCTTGAGGAACAGGTGGCTCAGATTCGTGTAACCCAGGATTCGTAATTTGCATATATGCATAAATATATGAGGCACATTAATAAGGGTTTGCAATAGATTGATCCATCTATTCTTGCTTCCTCTTCAGGATCTGATTAGTTTTTTTTAAATCTTGGTTTGTAATAACTTTAATAATACTTGGATTTCTTTTGTCTTGTGAGATTATACTTGACTTAACTTAGTAGTACTTGGTTGAACTTAGTTAATTATGTTTGAATATGACTTGCTTATGGATTTAATATGTTGACTATCCTGATTATTTATTCCTCAATACTCTTCTTATTCTTCCTGTTGAGGCATAAAAAATACTCCATTGCATTGGTCAGAGAATTCCATGGACCGGATCTTTCCTAGGGTTGTGCACTCTGTATTTTGGTAAAAATCCATGTCCAGGGGTATTCTAGGTATTTTGGTAAAAATCCATGTCCAGGGGTATTCTAGGTATTTTGGTAAAAATCCATGTCCCGGGGTATTCTAGGTATTTTGGTAAAAATCCATGTCCAGGGATAGTCTAGGTATTTTGGTAAAAATCCATGTCTGGGGATAGTTTAGGTGCTTTGATGAAAATCAATCTCCAGGGGTAGTTTAGGTTTTTTAGTAAAATGGAGTAAAGAGGGTGTTTTGGTAAAAAGAGTGCACAGGTGTCATTTTAATTAGGAAGTGGTTGTACACCACCATTTAAAGGAGGGCTTGGTGGACACCATTGTTTAAGAGATGAAGATAGATATTTGTGAAAGGATAAATGGTGGTGATCACCACTATCAGAGGGAGGGAGTCGGGCCTATAAATACCCCTCCCCCTGCCTCATTTGAGAGGTTGATCAGTTGGTGGGCCAGAAAGGGAGAGAGAAGCAAGGCGAGAAAGGGAGCCTGCGCAATGGAATTTACTTGCGGGGACGTGCATAACGGAAGTAGAGAAAGGGCACCATGCGCCACTTTTCAAGGAAAACCTAAAGAAAGTTCTCTTGTGCGGTTCCACGTAAAACATTCTTGAAAGTTTCCTTGCGCGACACTGTGCAACTCCCTAAGAAATGGCCTTTGCGCTACTTTAAAAGGGACTTTGTCCAAAGGGATGGCTTTTGACGCCACTTTGCATGGATTTTGTCTAAAGAGATGGCTTTTGACGCCACTTTGCATGGGAATTGTTGAAAGGTAGATCTCACGCCACTTCTTAAGGAAATTTATGTGGCATTTTTTCCTAAAGAGTCCCCCTTGCGCGACATCGCGCAAACCTTTTAAAAAATCCCCTTGCGCGACACCGCGCAAACCTCTTGAAGAATGACCATGCGCCACTTTGTATGGGAATATGTCCTTGTGCCACTTTTCAAGGAGGAATTCATGTGGAAGTTATTTTGAGACAAGTCCACCATGCGCCACTTTTTCCTCTCCCATTGTCTTAAGGTTGGGCTTTTGAATAGTCCATGCGCCACTTTGTGTGGAGCTTGTCATAAGACAAGGCTTATGATGTCTTAAAGCCTTCCCCATGCGCCACTTCTTATGGGAACATGTCCTAAGGCTTGGCCTCCAATGCCACCTCCCATGGAGAATTGTCCTGAAGCCTCTATGGTGTGCCACCTCATGTGGACTTTGTCCTAATGGAAGCCCTTTGTTCCAAAGTAAACCTCATGCACTCCATGTTCCTTGTTTAAGCCTGTATATTTCTGCCTTTGGACAGATGGCCCCCACACCTTCAGAAGTTGAGTATCAAGGAATTCACAGAGAAGAGAGAGAAATAAGAGTATGATGGAAGCTCTACATTTCAAGGGACCACTCCACATTTCAAGGGATGATCATCGCTCTAACGGAAAGACGCTCGGAATTGATATCAATGGTCAGATTAAGGAAGAATGAATAGAAAGATAATCGGAATTGATCTCAACAGTTATATCAGGGTTTCAAGCCCGCACAATCCATCTCCCCTAGAGATGTGATCAAAAAGCGTTGAAATGCTGCCAAAATTGCCATCGGACGGTCTTATATTTCATTCGTTGCTTTGAATGATTGTACTCTGTTTTCAGAATCAAGGGAATCCGAGGATGTAAATGAACTCAAAATAAATGTGATTATTGTTCTCTCATTCTCTTTATTATCATTGAACAAATCCCCCAAACCAAATGCATTTGTTTCCTTGTCGAAACAAAATAGCGACTCTACTGGGGAACTTATTATTTGATGAAAACGTAGAAAATATTCAGAGAACATTTATTACTTTTTGGCGTTTGAATAGATGCCAAAATGGTGACTCTCAGCGGGAACATCCTCCCCTTCATCTCTAAAAACAAAGTACAGTCTTATCTAGTCAACACAACTAACACTCTGTTTTGAATGACAGGTATACTGTAATGACTTTTCTCCCAGCTAACGTGATTATCTACTTCAAGGATAGACAATGCTTGGTAATGTCTGAAGTAGTTTGCATCACCAGTAGCGCAGCAAAACAATGAAGAACGGATGATAGTGTCTTGGTGCACAAAAATGTACGAAGTTTCCATTAGGCGTTGATTTTGAGAGATGAGAAGATGTCAGAGACAGAAGAAGAAAAAAAAAGAAAGAAGATTAAAAAGCAAGGAGACGTAAAGAAGAATGAAGTAAAGTGCATGAATTAATGTGTTTGCGTCAGCTTACACAAGCTATGACCAATTGTACGGGGCCGCACAAATGGTATGAGAGGTTGTGCACATTTGCACAACATCAGATTGACTCTAAGTATGTCGAGACTTCTGCGCGACCTGCACAAACTATGATTGATTATGTAGACCCGTGCAAAGAGTTTAGGGTATTGCGCATATAGGGACAATACACTACGCCAAAATAGCGAAAAAAGGACGGTTGAAAACCGTCTCAAATGACAAAAAAGGACGGTCATAGACCGCCGCATGAGCCATCATATTTTGAGGTGTCATATTACTTAAAGGACGGTCACGAACCATCATTCTTATTGACATTTAAAGGATGGTCACGGACCATCCTTAAAAAGGACTATCATGAACCGTCTCTTATGACCCTTAAAAGGACGGTCATGGACCGTCCTTAAAAAGGACTGTCATGAACCGTCTCTTATGACCCTTAAAAGGACGGTCATTGACCGTCCTTCAAAAGGACTGCTATGAACCGTCTCTTATGAGCCTTAAAAGGACGGTCTTCGACTGTCTCATATTTGAATATTTAGAAAAATATGGACGGCCTAGAGCCATCAGAAATTTTCAAATATGACAGTCGATATACACCTGTTACAATATATTTCATCGTATTCTTCCTGATATACACCTGTTATATAATATATTTCATCATATTCACATTCACATCCATCTAAACCCAAACTACATAAATCCATCCAAACATAAACTACATTCATCCAAACATAAACTACATCCATCCAAACACAAACAATCTTATCCACATTACATTCATCCACGCATAAATACATATAAGTTTAACATCATAAATAAAAAAAAAAAGGTAAAAAATCAGCAACAATTTTCTTTTTGTGTCTTTCATCTAATAAAAAATATAATCGACCAACAAAACATTATAATTCAGAATCATGAAGAATTGCAGAAACTTCTTCCAAAAAAGTGGGCACACTTTTTTAAAATAAAACTAATAATTAAAATAAAACTAATGCAAGCAAATAATGCAAAAAAGTGTTTCAATTCAAGTTAATAGAAACAACAACAAAAATTAAAGCTTTGTAAAAAAAAGGGCATGTGTTAAAAGGGATACATTTTTGTTTGTTGCCATGTGATTGGGCTACATTATTACAACAATCGGGTTCGGGTTCGGGATCGGGTTTAGGTTTGGGTTTTCAAGTTTAGGTTTAGGTTTAGGTTAGGGAGTTGAGATTAGGATTAGGTGTAGGTTTAAGTTTAGGGATTTGAAAATACATTTAGGTTTAGGTTTTAGGTTATAGGTTAAAGTTTAAGTTACGGTTAGGTTATAGGTTATAGGTTTAGGTTAAGGTTTTAGGTCATAGGTTTTGGCTTAGGTTAAGGTTATAGGTTTAGGTTTAGGTTTAGGTTTAGGTTAAGGTTTAGGTTTAGGTTTAGGTTAAGGTTTAGGTTTAAGTTATAAGCTATAGGTTTAGGGAATTGAGAATAGGTTAAGGTTTAGGTTTAGGAAATCGGGTTTGGGATCGGGTTTAGGTTTGAGTTTTCAAGTTTAGGTTTAGGTTTAGATTAGGGAGTTGAGATTAGGATTACGTATAGGTTTAGGTTTAGGGATTTGAGAATACATTTAGGTTTTAGGTTTAGTTTTAGGTTATAGGCTATAGGTTTAGGTTTAGGTTATGGTTTAGGTTTAGGTTATAAGCTATAGGTTTAGGAAATTGAGAATAGGTTAAGGTTTAGGTTTAGGAAATCGGGTTCAGGTTCGGGATCAGGTTTAGGTTTGGGTTTTCAAGTTTAGGTTTAGGTTCAAGTTAGGGAGTTGAGATTAAGATTAGGTGTAGGTTTAGGTTTAGGGATTTGAGAATACATTTAGGTTTTAGGTTTAGGTTTAGCTTTGGATTATAGGTTATAGGTTTAGGTTTAGGTTAAGGTTTAGGTTTAGGTTATAAGCTATAGGTTTAGGGAATTGAGAATAGGTTAAGGTTTAGGTTTAGGAAATCGGGTTTGGGTTCGGGATCGGGTTTAGGTTTGGGTTTTCAAGTTTAGGTTTAGGTTTAGGTTACGGAGTTGAGATTACGATTAGGTGTAGGTTTAGGTTTTGAGATTTGAGAATACATTTAGGTTTTAGGTTTAGGTTTAGGTTTTAGGTTATAGGTTAAGGTTTAGGTTTTAGGTTTAGGTTAAGGTTAGGTTATAGGTTATAAGTTTAGGTTATAGGTTATAGGTCAAGGTTTTAGGTCATAGGTTTTGCTTTAGGTTAAGGTTTAGGTTTAGGTTTAGGTTATAAGCTATAAGTTTAGGTAATTGAGAATAGGTTAAGGTTTGGGTTTAGGAAATCGGGTTCGGGTTCGGGTTCGGGATCGGGTTTAGGTTTGGGTTTTCAAGTTTAGGTTTAGGCTTAGGATAGGGAGTTGAGATTAGGATTAGGTGTAGGTTTAGGTTTAGGGATTTGAAAATATATTTAGGTTTTAGGTTTAGGTTTAGGTTTTAGGTTTTAGGTTAAGGTTTAGGTTTTAGGTTTAGGTTAAGGTTAGGTTATAGGTTATAAGTTTTGTATATAGGTTATAGGTTAAGGTTTTAGGTCATAGGTTTTGGTTTAGGTTAAGGTTATAGGTTTAGGTTTAAGTTTAGGTTAAGGTTTAGGTTAAGGTTTAGGTTTAGGTTATAAGCTATAGGTTTAGGGAATTGAGAATAGGTTAAGGTTTAGGTTTAGGAGATCGGGTTCAGGTTCAGGATCGGGTTTAGGTTTGGGTTTTCAAGTTTAGGTTTAGGTTTAGGTTAGGGAGTTGAGATTAGGATTAGGTGTAGGTTTAGGTTTAGGGATTTGAGAATAGATATAGGTTATAGGTTTAGATTTAGGTTTAGGTCAGAAGCTATAGGTTTATGGAATTGAGAATAGGTTAAGGTTTAGGTTTAGGAAATCGGGTTCGGGATCTGGTTTAGGTTTTGGGTTATAGGCTTAGGTTTTAGGATTAGGTTTAGGTTTTAGGTTTTAGGATTAGGTTTAGGTTTTAGGTTATATGCTTAGGTTATAGGTTTAGATTAAGGTTAGGTTATAGGTTATAAGTTTAGATTTAGGTTATAGGTTATAGGTTATAGGCTATAGCTTTAGGGAATGGGGAATAGGTTAAGGTTTAGGTTTAGGAAATTGGGTTCGGGTTCAGGATCGGGTTTAGGTTTGGGTTTTCAAGTTTAGGTTTAGGTTTAGGTTAGGGAGATGAGATTAGGATTACGTGTTGGCTTAGGTTTAGGGATTTGAGAATACATTTAAGTTTTAGATTTAGGTTTAGGTTTAGGTTTAGGTTTAGGTCATAAGCAATAGGCTTAGGGAATTGAGAATAGGTTAAGGTTTAGGTTTAGGAAATCGGGTTCGGGATCGGGTTTAGGTTTGGGTTTTCAAGTTTACGTTTTGGTTTAGGATATGGAGTTGAGATTAAGATTGGGTGTAGGTTTAGGTTAGGGATTTGAGAATACATTTATGTTTTAGGTTTAGGTTTAGGTTTTAGGTTTTAGGTTAAGGTTTAGGTTTTAGGTTTAGGTTAAGGTTAGGTTATAGGTTATAAGTTTACGTCATAGGTTATAGGTTAAGGTTTTAGGTCATAAGTTTTGGTTTAGGTTAAGGTTATAGGTTTAGGTTTAAGTTTAGATTAAGGTTTAGGTTTAGGTTTATGTTAAGGTTTAGGTTTATGTTAAGGTTTAGGTTTAGGTTATAAGCTATAGGTTTAGGGAATTGAGAATAGGTTAAGGTTTAGGTTTAGGAAATCGGGTTCGGGTTCAGGATCAGGTTTAGGTTTGTGTTTTCAAGTTTAGATTTAGGTTTAGATTAGGGAGTTGAGATTAGGATTAGGTGTAGGTTTAGGTTTAGGGATTTGAGAATACATTTATGTTATAGGTTTAGGTTTAGGTCATAAGCTATAGGTTTAGGGAATTGAGAATAGGTTAAGGTTTAGGTTTGGGAAATCTGGTTCGAGTTCGGGTTCGGGATCGGGTTTAGGTTTGGGTTTTCAAGTTTAGGTTTAGGTTTAGGTTAGGGAGTTGAGATTTGGATTAGGAGTAGGTTTAGGTTTAGGTTTTAGGTTATAGGTTAAGGTTAGGTTATAGGTCATAAGTTTGGGTTATAGGTTATAGGTTAAGGTTTTAGGTCATTGGTTTTGGTTTAAGTTAAGGTTATAGGTTCAGGTTAAGGTATAGGTATAGGTTTAAGTTAAAGTTTAGGTTTAGGTTATAAGTTATAAGTTTAGGGAATTGAGAATAGGTTAAGGAAATCGGGTTCGGGTTCAGGATCGGGTTTAGGTTTGGGTTTTCAAGTTTAGGTTTAGGTTTAGGTTAGGGAGTTGAGATTAGGATTAGGTGTAGGTTTAGGTTTAGGGATTTGAGAATACATTTAGGTTTTTGCTTTAGGTTTACGTTATAGGTTATAGGTTTAGGTTTAGGTTTAGGTTATAAGCTATAGGTTTAAGGAATTGAGAATAGGTTAAGGTTTAGGTTTAGGAAATTGGGTTCGGGTTCGGGATCGGGTTTAGGTTTGGGTTTTCAAGTTTGGGTTTAGGTTTAGGTTAGGGAGTTGAGATTAGGATTAGGTGTAGGTTTAGGTTTAGGGATTTGAGAATACATTGAGGTTTTAGGTTTAGGTTTAGGTTATATAGGTTATAGGTTTAGGTTAAGGTTTAGGTTTAGGTTTAGGTTTAGTTTTAGGTTTAGGTTATAAGCTGTAGGTTTAGGAAATTAGAATAGGTCAAGGTTTAGGTTTAGGAAATCGGTTTCGGGTTCAGGTTTAGGATTGTGTTTTCAAGTTTAGGTTTAGGTTTAGGTTAGGGAGTAGAGATTAGGATTAGGTGTAGGTTTAGGTTTAGGGATTTGAGAATACATTTAGGTTTTAAGTTTAGGTTTAGGTTTTAGGTTATAGGTTTAGGTTTAGGTTTTAGGTTTAGGTTAAGGTTAGGTTATAGGTTATAAGTTTATGTCATAGGTTATAGGTTAAGGTTTTAGGTCATAGGTTTTGGTTTAGGTTAAGGTTATAGGTTTAGGTTTAGGTTTAGTTTAAGGTTTAGGTTTAGGTTTAGGTTAAGGTTTAGGTTTAGGTTAAGGTTATAGGTTTAGGTTAAGGTTTAGGTTTAGGTTTAGGTTAAGGTTTAGGTTTAGGTTATAAGATATAGGTTTAGGGAATTGAGAATAGGTTAAGGTTTAGGTTTAGGAAATCGGGTTCGGGTTCGGGATCGGGTTTAGGTTTGGGTTTTCAAGTTTAGGTTTAGGTTTAGGTTAGGGAGTTGAGATTAGGTTTAGGTTTTAGGTTTAGGTTAAGGTTTAGGTTTATGTTAGAGGTTTTGGGATTTGAGAATAGGTTTAGGTTATTAGAATAGGTTTAGGTTATAAGTATAGGTTTAGGTTTAGGTTTTATGTTTACGTTAAGGTTATAGGTTTTGGTTTAGGTTTAGGTTATGTTATAGGTTAAGGTTTAGGGAATTGAGTTTAGGTCATAGGTTATTGGTTAAGGTTTAGGTTTAGGTTTAGGTTATAGGTTTAGGTTAAGGTTATAGGTTTATAGGTTTAGGTTTAGATTAGGTTATAGGTTTTTGGTTAATGTTTAGGTTATAGTTATAGGTTTTGGGATTTGAGAATAGGTTTAGGTTCTAAGTATAGGTTTCGTTTCGGTTATAGGTTCCGGTTTAGGGAATTGAGTTTAGCTTATAGGTTCAGGTTATAGGTTATAGGTTATAGGTTTAGTTTAAGGTTTGGGTTATAGGTTTTGGGATTTGAGAATAGGTTTAGGTTATAAGTATAGGTTTAGGTTAGGTTGTAGGTTAAAGTTTAGGGAATTGAGTTTAGGTTATAGGTTATAGGTTTAGGTTGCAGTTATTGGTTTTGGGATTTGAGAATATGTTTAGGTTATAGGTTAAGGGTGTGGTCCCTACAAATATAAATATAAACACGGCCTGCTCCAATTGGCCAGGCCCTTCCAATGCTGTCCATAGAAAATGGACAGCTTCATCATGGTCATAACAACGGTTCCCACCTTCCAAGGACCCCCACTCAACATCCGGATAGCTCTGACGCACATTCGGGTCTGTTTCATTAATTTCGAGCAAATACATAAACACGGCCTGTCCAAATGGCCACGCCCCTCCAATGTTGTCCATAGGAAATAGACAGCTTTATCATGGTCATAACAGCGTTTTCCAACTTCCAGGGATCCCCGCTCATCCGGATAGATCCGACGCACATTCGGGTCTGCTCCATTAATTTCGAGTAAATACATAAACACGGCCTGTCCAAATGGCCAGGCCCCTCTAATGGTCATAACAGCGGTTCCACCTTCTATTATTAGCAATGTTTCAAATGCATACCTCCCTTAGAAAATCCTTCAGTTGATCCTCATGGAAGTCCTAATCTGTAAGAACCTTAACGACAACATCCTGCATTCCATGATTGAATAAATTAGAAGATGCATCACCTTTAATTTTAAGTCAAACAAAAATGGGACAGAGAACCATGTAAGAAATGTGAAGAAAAATGTGGATTTCTTTGAATACGATAGAGAGATTTGTCCAGGAACTGAACCACAAATTACTCTCATTAGGTTAGTTATCAGAATAACATTTCTAGAGAAGTTCCCTGCATTAAACACTTGCCTATGTAATTCAATTGTCTTCAGTAAAATCAAATTACTATCTTAAAAGAAATGCACGCCACGCATGCAAAACGTCATTTTTAAACCAAACTACACTCGCTATTTTCAAATCTCATGCAGCCACTTCATTCCCCCACTATCTCCCTCGATTTCCCCATTCTCACCTCTCCATCTCTCTCTCTTAAAGCAAAAAAGAAGAAGAAGACAAAAAAAAACTCTTTTATGTTTTTTCAATCCATCTTCCATTTTCTTCTTAATAAGAAAATTCATATTTACTAATATTCCCATTTTTATATTTTTCAAAAGAATGAGTTCGGACTCCGAAAGCGTCAGCTTCAACACTCGTACTTTCAGCCCAAACCCTAACCAAGGACTCCAAAATTACCAAACTGCCACTGTGCGGGAACCCCCCAAATCTAGGAAAATCTAATGACTTGTAGTCAACTATTGCACGGTATATGAAATGGGAAGAAAATAGTGAACCAAAATGTCCATGCTTATGCAGTAAACCAGAAAGATAAATTGAAAACTTTCCAACAGTGTGCATTTTACCTGGGGAAGGCCTTCCATATTTGTATTGCTGGTTACTCATCCCTTTGTCTATAAGCCACAATCGACCAACAATTTCTATCGCTACCTATACTTTGAAACCAACAAAAATATAATTGAAAAATAATATAAGGAATAAGAAAAAATGAATTTACCTGTACATATCATTAAATGTTTCTCTATAAGGAGGTGAAATTATATCTTTGATAGCCACAACCTGTATGATAAAGAAAAATGCAACCGATACAATCTGTTACAATTCAAAGGAGAAAATAGATTTGTGGCTGCACCGATATTCTAGTACATTACGAACGACTGCCTATGTACCAAAAAAGTCAGATTGGGATCAAGCCACTACGTACACTACAAGAAAAGGGGGCTTTAGCCTTGGTTCAAAATTGTGACTAAAAAGGTTAAAAACTGAGGCTAAAGCCTTTAGCCTCAGTTTTGCCTTAGTTATCCAAAGCGAGGTTGAAACCCCCCTAGCTAAAGGCTTTAGCCTCAGTTTTATCAACCGAATTGGCTTCCCAATTTGCCTTAAAGTTGATTGTGACTCACATTTCTACACTCACCACCAATACCAATGCTTAATTCTCAGGTTTCCAATATAAATTCATAATAGAATTAAACAAAAAAGGTGCCAAACTTACAATTAGTGTTCGAGGTATTAACAAATCTTTCAAGCTAATTGTTTAGTCATGCTAAAATGACGTTGAGGAGAAAAATTAACAAATCTTCCTTCCTAACGTAGCGATTTTCTCTATCAGTTTTGCCCGATCATATCTGCAGCAGTGCCAGTCCCTGCCCTTCTGGTACAAGAAAGATCATGAATCCATCTTTTCTAGGCCATTGCTACCTATAAATAGTAACATACTAATCAAGCACAAAAATATGTAGCCATCATACCAATCAACTAACTGCATTTTACACAAACATAGAAATATCATAGAGAGTAACATTTAGGTGAATGCCAACAGAACACCCAACTGCAATTAAATTGTGTCGTATGACATCGAACCTACCTAGTTAGGTAAGAAAATATCCATTAGGCAACATGCATTCGAATTACACTTTGGCAACTGTCATTATGACAAGAAAATCCAATGAAACATTCAATCTGCCATTTGTCAATTGATAGTCAGTGAGACTTTACCCTGATTTGAGTTTAACAACTATATTTAAGTACTGATACATTCTGGTTTATCCTGCCTTTGTTGTTTGACGTTGAGCCTCCAAAAGCACTCTGTCATTCAGTCCAAGCTTACACTCTGGCATACCACTATCATAAATGATGCATTATGAACGAAAACCAAGGAAAATATATCATATTCTCAACCCAAAAAATGAAGAATCTTGAAAGGAAAAAAAAGAAGCTTCACACAAACCCTTTCCCCTAACACCAACTCCCATTGTGCATGATTTAACAAGAAATACATTACTCAATTTCTATAAGAATATTAGTATTATAGTTGCATGAAGCATGGAGCAAAGTGGCAACAGATTCTGGTACAAGAGAGGGGAAGTGTCCCTTTTAAACTGTTAGCAAGTATGAAACAACTAGCAAGTGGAAGGAGTGTGAGTATGAAGCCTGATTCGAAGCGGGACTAGCACCTTCATAAAAGGATCGTGCATCTAAGATTAGTAGCTGTAACTCTTTCAACAAGTCAAAATGCTATGTTTTAGAATTGTGTGCTACAAAACCCAAAAGGCATTTCTATGCACAAAGGCCAAATCATAGAGATGAAATAATGACATAATTACAACATGTAGAGATTACTGGAGGATGATACATTGTTCTTGATTTTTATTTTTTTTTTGAATTATCTATATTTCTAATTCTTAAAAAAAGAAAAAAAAGCGAACAACATCTAACTGAGTGATTGATTTTAAAAGCGACTACACAGAGAATGACAATCCACCTCAAATATGTCCTCGTTTCAGCTATAATCATCCTATACTGGTGAAAAATCAACAATCTAGATAGTCGAAATTGTATTCTTGGATTGGAGATGTGATTTTTGTGTCTTACTGTGAATTTGAACTGATAGTTGCTGAATTCTGAACAGATTCCACACGTCGGAGCTTGTAAATAGATTTAGTACAAAACTAATGCATTATTGATGCATACTTAGATATGTAATGCCTGGTCCAATGCAGTTCCCTAGTTGCTGCACTCCCAAAAGGGTACAACAATTAAACCAGACACAAAAAGATAATGGAATTTGAATCCTTTTTCTGTTTTCTACTTCCACACTCTTTCAATTTTCACGTCTCCCCAAAGAAAAGAAAAGAACTATTTCATGTCTCCCTAAAGAAAAAATAACTTTCTCATGTCGCCTTATTGATCAGCAGCAATTCATCATTTCTTCTAAACAAGATATGTAAGAATCTAGAAGAGATGGAACACAAAATAAAAGGTGGGACTGCTCACCTTTACTTGAAGTTCCTTCATTGGATGAGGTGTCAGTAAAGCTCAGATTGTGGTAACAATAGGCCCCTAACATGGAAGAAGGGAATATATGTAAGAATCTAGAAGAATTGTACAATACTTTTTCTTTCAAGAAAAGGAAAGAGAAAAAATAAAATATAATCTAAAACACATGAAGGTTTAATCGTCTGCATCATGTTTAAAATAAAAATCCCCCATATAAATAGCAGATCTGAATGCAATGTAGTTTCCACGAGTACGAATTAGCCATGCAACCCATATAAATATACAATTTTGTGTTGAGTGAAAGCAGAGAAAGAAGGGATTCTGTAGTTCTTACCATTTGGGTAATCCTCATATAACACTAGTGCCCATGGACGACAAGTAGTCGCTCCAGAAACCGAAACTGAGTAATAGAGAAGTCACTAGGTGGTTGTTCTTGGCATTGTCATGGACTTGGATTGACAAGTAGTCGCTCCAGAAACCGGAACTGAGCAAAAGAGAGTCAGCTCTTAGATTCTTTTGTGTGTCAAACACATAAATACACATAAATATGACTTGACCTGAAAAAAAATTCTTCTATGTAATTACTGAGAACCATTGTATCCGTAAGGTAGATTGAACCCAGATCATCACAGTCAAGATCATTTGTTGTGAATACCTCCATGATGTGGTTTCTGTTGTCCCGAAACTGGATCACCTTCATGTCTTCTACCAGTTGGGATTTTCAGTTGAGAAGGTGGGTCTCATCTTCAGGTGGCTTGATCTCAATGGTGTAAGGGAATAGAAGAGTGAGCCTTTCGTCCACATCTCTATAATCATTACCAGGATCCAACATCCTTAGACCAAGGATCAATATTAGTCCTGATAGTTTGCTCAGCATTTTCCAGAATAAAGTGTATATCCTTTGCGATCTAAATAGAAACTCTTCAACATTCCTGATGTAGAGGAGAATGGGATTGGTTTTCGATACAGAAATGTAACGTCCCAGAAAAATTCGTACAAAGACCCGAGTACCACCTCAGGAAGAAATCACTCAGGACCAAATCCTTTAGAAATTAGATGAAATTAACTAAGTGTTAAACTAGATTAGCTGTGAAATTCACTTGAACCACTTTAAATACGAACTACAAGACCCAAAACTTGCAGAATGATCAACGCTACATTACCCTGAAATCTAGGATCAATCTCATTATCCGGTTGCTCTCGGGAGCACACCGAAACTCTGTATCGGACCTGGACCCACGTTGAAAGTTCGATTACCTTGAAACTAAACGAATATGACCGCCTTGCTGGGCTTGACAACCATCTCAGAAATCAAATTCTCACTATGTCTAGAAATGCAAACTTGAGCCCGGAGCGAAGTGTGTGAGAAACTTGAATATATTTAGAAATAAAATTCAAATTTAAGTAATCTGAGATGTGTCGCTTACGGGCCAACTATAAGCATTTAGACCGTCAGAATCTGACCCAAATACACCTTTATATTAGGAGAAATTTCCTACACATGTCAGTGCACTTGTGGCCCTAATCGGTGATCGTGGACTGTTGAACTGAAACTGGTCTGCCACGGTCGATCTGTAAATCCGATCGGACCGAAAACTCAGCTTGACTTGGATCCAATATAAGGGAGCTTAAGTTCAACCTTAGGCTCAAGGGGGGCTCCGGAAGTGCTCCGTTGAGCTGAAACAGATGCTCTTTGGACATAACCTAAGTATACCTTGGCCTTGGGGTCATTCCCTTTAGTTTTAGGCCTATATAAGGGCTTAAAACCCTCACTCTCTCTCCATACGAATTCTCTAAACCCTAAGAGAGAGAAAAGAAGAAAAAGAAAGAAAGAGAGAGAAAGTGAGAGAGAGAGAGAGTAGACGCTTCTTCCTGGGATTCGATCCCACTACTCCACATGCCTTACTATCACTACTGTATCGCTCTATCGGCGATACCGATCCCGTTCTTAGGTAAGAAAACTTAACCCTAATCTGTTCTAGAGTTTCAAATAGTTAAAATGATGTAATGGCTAACCTAGTTCATGCTATAAGTTGTCATTCTGCCGGTGACAACGACTACGTGTTTAAAATGACTCCGTTATGCGTTTATCGGCGTAAGGTACGGACTATAGACGTATAAGTTATGGTTTTCAAGGCTTTCAATGTCGGTTAATGATTTATTCTTGACATGAATGCTATTTCACATGCAAAATGTGTCATTTGTTTCGCTTTACGATTATATATGAGCTATGTTGAATATAGTGTATTCTATGTACGTATTGAAATATTTGAATATGTATGGAATTTGGATTTGTGTCTAACATGATTATTTGCCATGACTATATGCTTGTTATGTATGTGACAACTCCCGAGCGAAAGGACTTGCCCTAAATCACGCCACGGCCAATATACGATATATATGTTGAAGTGTGTAGCCCACGTATTTGTGGAAATGATTAAATGAGTACGGAACTCGGATTCGTGCATGCTATGATTATCCGCCATGGGTATATGCGTGTGGTATACGGGGCAACTCCCTAGAAAAAGGATTTGGCCTAATACATGTATAAGATGTGTGTAGTCTAAGTGATTGTGAAAATGTCTGAATAAGCTAGTTGTTACTAAGGAATACTTTGTATGAGGATTGAGATATGTTTCTCGGTTACCTTTATTATGTATATGTAATTATGTGTATGATTTCCTCCATGTATGTTTACATTATGATATCTGTTTTATTTATGGAATGAATGTGTGTGAAATCATGTTTGTGTTGCACTTCACAACGTGCTCATATGATTGCAAGAATAGATTTATTCATTTATTACTGCTGTGACTATCTCCTATGAATACCTATTGAAATGGAATGTGGTTGGGACTATGATATTGTCCAGGCAATCGGTAACTGTAAGTGCTATAATTTATATCCCTGTTTGTTGTCAAATTTGTGGTGCTAAAATCACTGTTATATAACTTGCATAAGTGAAGCTCTCTCAAAGATCAACATTCATGAACAAGCAAAGCTCACAACAAGTAAAGCTCACAAGTACAAAGATCAACCTTGACTGCAAGAACTACTCACAAGACATGACTCAAGCTGCAAGACTTCAAGAAGAGTACAAGGCAGTTCATAAAGAACTCAAGTCACTTTCAAGATTGAGCTACATCAAGGTTTCAAGATTGAACTACATCAAGACTTCAAGGCTCATACTTCAAGGTCACTAGTTCCTAATGTTTCAATGTCCTTACTTCATGGTTAAGGTTTGACTGACCTTAGGTTGACCTTAGAAGTAGGTCACTTTGGATACATAAATCGAATGTTTATTTTACATAAGTTTGGTCTGTTCTTCGACTAGTCCTAGGTCTTCTTCGAGTAGTCCTAGAGTTGTTTCCACCAGTCTAAGAAATTCCTCGATCAGTAGTAAGTTTGTTACAAAAATCGGATAATTTCTATTAGGCTTCGACTAGTCCAGGAATCTGTTCGACCAGTCGAAGGAACAGTGTCGACTGCATCTTCGACCAGTCGAAAGTCTTCGACTCAAAGTCCAGCGATGAATTTTAAGTTCTTCAATCAGTCGAAGGCGATCTTCAACCAGTCGAAGGTGACCTACGACCAGTCGAAGGAGTCCATCGACCAGTCGTAGAACAGTCAACGCTTATCGCGCCTGATT
This sequence comes from Magnolia officinalis, assembly GCA_021015155.1. NCBI lineage: Eukaryota > Viridiplantae > Streptophyta > Magnoliopsida > Magnoliales > Magnoliaceae > Magnolia > Magnolia officinalis. The sequence continues at coordinate 10,993 of JAJHSJ010002755.1, read as the reverse complement.
TTTCAAATATCTGTGCCTAGTCAAAGAGCTCTCTAGACCAGTCGAACACGCGATCTGCTCACCTACAAATAGAGCACGAATCCTAGAAGAAATCATGGAATTAATTAATCCATTCAAGCCAATCTTCGTCGAACTTCTGAGAGATAATTCTGTGCTCCATCTAAGCTAAGTGTGCTTATTTAATATTCTCTTTCCTTAGCTTTATTTAATTAATTTTGTTTATGCTATTCCAATCTAATTTGAGAAGAGGAATTGTTATTTCCTTTCTTTGGAATCAAAATCAATTAAGGCAAGCCCTACTTGGTTTAATTTAAAATCTATTAGAATTAGAACTATTGTAATTGAGTACTGGACATTGAACTTGGACATTCAATCATCTACTCTGACTTGGTTCTACCGGGCTGCTACAACGAAGGAGATAATCAGGTATTTTACATTTAATTATAAATTCCTTTCTGTTTTGGTTTCTTTCAAGATTTGCCAGAAAAATCTTGTTGTATTGGTTATCTGAGGAGAGCCAGGAAAACTCAAAAGTGGGGTTTTTTAAATTGTGTAAGCCTACAGACAAAGACACAATTGTAAAGGTTTTGGGTGAACCTGGGAAAACCTATTTTGTTAGTGAACGCTAATATCCCCTGTGTGAGGATATTAGGAGTGGAGTAGCATTTTATGTGGCTGTTGTTTAACAGTTGGTGAACACACAGGCGAACCACTATAATCCCATGTGTTGTGGTTGAATGATTTATACTTCTAATCTTTAATTATTGTTTTGTGGGATGTATGTATGGTGGTGAATGTTGTAATCATTTAATTCAAGCATTGTGGGAATTTTGTAATAGTTTAGAATTTATTTTCTGTTATTCCTTTATCAGCTTGATATTCAATTTCTTTTAAAAGTTGTTCCAGCAAGGTTGCCCTGCCATTTTTATGGTGTATGGCTGTCCTAAGAACAATACATTTGTGATTACAATTTATTTCAATTCAGTTTGTATTTATTTCTTTATTCCTCTTTGGTTTGAGATTTGATACAAAGATCTTTCTGGAAATAAGGTTGTCCTACCATAAACTCTGGTTTTTGGTGAAAGGTTGTCCTTAGAACAACATTTGTATCAACCTCTCAAGATCTAAATTTTGAGGTTGTTTTACTTTCCTGCATTGTGATTTACTTTGGCTATCATATTCTTTTTAATTCCACTGTTATAAGTTTTATTTGGCATTGTCCTATTCACCCCCCCCCCCCCCCCTCTAGGACATATAGCTAGGCCTTTTCAAGTGGTATCAGAGCCTAATAGCTCTTTTTTAATTCTTGGATTTAATTCCTGAGCTAACGATTTAAGCTATTTAAGATGTCAAATTTTGATAGCCTTTCAGTCACAAGGCCTCCACCCTTTGATGGCTCCAACTATGCCTATTGGAAAGCCAGAATGAGGATCTTCCTCAAATCAATGGATGAAAATGTGTGGCAAGCCACAGTGACGGAATGGAAACCTCCTATCCTGAAAGTTACTGAGGTTGATGGTTCAAAATCTATGAAAGTCACACCATATTACCAATGGACCACTCTTCAGAAAAGTGGGAGTAGTGCAAATGCTAAAGCACTAAATGCAATTACTTGTGCACTATCACCGGATGAGTTTAAAAGAATCATTTCCTGTGATATTGCAAAGCAAGCTTAGGATATATTAGAAATGACACACGAGGGTACTACAATTGTCAAAAAATCTAAAGTCCAACTCCTCACAACTAGATTTGAAGAAATTCATATGGAGGAAAATGAAATGTTTATGGACTTTTACACTAGATTGAATGACATTGTAAACTCAATGTGAGGTCTTGGCGATAAAATCTCAGAAAGTAAAGTGTATGCAAAGATATTACGCTCACCTCCTGAACGGTTCAATTCTAAAGTAATCGCGATCCAGGAACTTCGTGATACGGATAATATGAGGGTAGAAGAATTAGTTGGTTCTCTACAAACCTACGAGTTAAACTTTAAAGCTCCTAAAGGTAAATCTATCGCACTAAAATCTTCTAAATGTAATTCAGAAGAAAATTCTGATTCAGAAGATGATATGGCTCTTTTAACTAAGAAATTTTACAAGATTTTCAAAAGCATGAAAACGGTTGATTTTCAAAAATCAAATGACAAAAAGTAGTTTAGACCCAAATCTCGAAAATCTTTGAAAGATAGTCAATGTTACAACTGTCAAGAATATGGGCACTTAGCAAATAGATGTCCTAAAAAGGACAAACCCAAAAAGAAGGGTATGTTGGCTACATGGGATGAATCATCTGATTCTGAAGGTTCTTCTGAATCAGAAGATTCTGAAACTAAGTCGGGCAATGAAGTTAAAGCTCTTATGACTCTAGCCAAATTCACATTTTCATATAATGACTCAACAAGTGAAGAAAATCTGAGTATTGAGTGTGAAAATGAAGATGATCTTCAAGACGCTTACAATGCCCTATATAAGGAAAGTTGTAAAATTGCTGTCAAACTTAAACTTCAAAAAGAAAAGTTTTCTAAACTCAAAGAATGTTTTGAATCACTTGTCGTAGAAAAATCACAAATTTCAGATTGTTTTGAAAAATCAAAATGCGATTTGGAATTCAAAAACTCCCTAATTATTGATTTAAAATCTGAAATTGAGAAACTTAAAACTGAAGTATCTTCTCTTCTGAGTCTAAAGGACACATAGAAATATGCCCAAGGTGATCCAAAGTTAGAGAAACTTTTATCCGGATCAAGAAAATGTGGCGATCTATCTGGGTTAGGCTATGATAAAAATCTACCTCCTAAACAAAAGTATACTCCTCCTATGTTTGTTAAAGGAGAGTCCTCGAACTCAAAAGGGAAAAGTACTTATCAAGATTTTTCTAGAAATTCAAAAACTTTTCAAAAACCTAGAAGAAGCCATGTCAACTTTAATCATAAACGAAATCCACTAGCTGAAAAGATAGTTGATTTACTCAAGGAGCTCTTAAAATCTAACTCTATAGGTCATTCTTACAACTATAAACAAAGAAGACCAACTATGTTCCTAAACCCAAACTGTTTTGAAATGGGTTCCTAAAGTTGCCTGCTTGGTTGCTCACACTGCTTTCAAAGCAACAAGTCATTCAAAGTGGTACCTAGACAGTGGATGCTCCAGGCATATGACAGGTGACAAAGCTTTATTTACGGATCTGAAAGATATGACTGATGGTTCAGTCACATTTGGTGATGGTAGCAACTGCAAGATTATAGGCCAAGGTACGGTTCAACTTTTTAATCTTCCTGTGTTTAAAAATGTTTTATATGTTGAAGGCTTAAAACATAACTTGCTTAGTATATCTCAAATATGTGATAATAACCATAGTGTTCGGTTTTCTAATCAAAGTTGTGAGATACTAAACAATAAGGGTTCTATAATATTAACTAGACATAGAACATCTGAAAATTGCTATATTATTAGTGAATCTAGATCATCTAATCAAACATGTTACATGGTCCATACAGACGAGACTGATTTATGGCACAAACTTCTTGGACATGTACATTATCGAAATTTATATAGATTGAGCAAACAAGAACTTATAAGAGGTTTACCCAAACTTCAGAAATTAGATAAGATATGTGGTGAGTGCCAGATAGGCAAACAAACAAGGAACTCACACAAAAAGGTGAATTCAAATACCACATCAAGACCACTCAAACTCCTCCACATGGATCTGATAGGACCTACCAGAACAGAAAGTCGTGGTGGGAAAAAGTATATCCTGGTAATAGTTGATGATTTTACTAGATTCGCTTGGGTAGTCTTCTTAAGGGATAAATCTGAAACCCTTGAAGAAGTAAGAAAAGTTTTCAAAAGGATTCAAACTGAAAAATCTTCTCAAATCAGTAAAACTTGCAGTGATCATGGATCTGAATTTGAGAATAGCAATTTTGAGAAGTTTTGTACTGACCAAGGAATATTACATGAATTATCTGCTCCCAAAACTCCACAACAAAATGGAATTGTAGAAAGAAAGAATAGGGTACTTCAAGAAATGGCTAATGTCATGTTGAATAGCATGAAGCTCTCTAAAAATCTTTGGGCTGAAGCAGTCAACACAGCTTGCTATATTATTAATCGAGTCTACACTAGCAAAGATAATAATAAAACGGCTTACGAATTGTGGTTCAATAAAAAGCCTACTGTTAAATACTTTCGAGTTTTTGGCAGCAAGTGCTATATTTTACCTGATCGTGAAAATTTGGAAAAATTCGATACAAAGAGTGATGAAGGGATTTTTCTAGGATATTCCTTAAACAGTCGGGCTTATAGGGTTCTGAACAAAAGAACTGGTGTGATTCAAGAGTCCATCAATGTTGTCATTGATGATCACTTAAACATGCCAATCCCTAATTCAGATAATGATGAAGTACTAATCATTGATAAACCCGATACTTCATCGAATCAGATTGATTCTGAGTTAAGGACTGTTAAAGATCATCCAACCACACAAATTCTTGGAAACCCTCTCACCGGTGTTCGCACCCGTAGACAACTTGAGGATATATGTAATTATGTATGTTTTACATCCCAAATAGAACCATCTAACGTAAAAGAAGATCTTGCTGATGAGAACTGGATTGTTGCGATGCAAGAAGAACTCAACCAATTCGTAAGAAATGATGTTTGGTATCTCGTACCAAGACCTAAAGATAAACACATCATTGGAACAAAATGGATTTTCAAAAATAAGTCTGACGAATGTGGAAATATAATTAGAAACAAGGCTAGACTAGTGGTACAAGGTTATACTCAAATTGAAGGGATTGATTTCGATGAAACTTTTGCACCAGTAGCACGTCTTGAATCTATCAGACTATTTATATCCATTGCATGTTTTAGAAAGATAAAGATCTTTCAGATGGATGTGAAAAGTGCTTTTCTAAATGGCGATTTACATGAAGAAGTCTATGTTGAACAGCCAATGGGTTTTGAAGATCCTAAAAATACTGATTATGTGTATCGGCTTAAAAAGGCACTTTATGGATTAAAACAAGCACCTAGGGCATGGTATGAGAAACTAACGAAATTTCTTTTAAGTCATAATTTTCAAATGGGATCTGTTGATAAAACTCTATTTGTTAAAAAACATAATGATCATATCTTAATGGTGCAAATTTATGTTGATGATATCATTTATGGATCAACTTGTACTGACTTAACTACTGAGTTTGCAGATTTGATGAAATCACAGTTTGAAATGAGCATGGTTGGGGAATTGACTTATTTCCTTGGATTACAAGTAAAACAACAACCTGAAGGAATATTCATTTCTCAATCTAAGTATGCTTTGAATTTAATCAAGAGATTTGGATTTGAGAATGACAAGAATTTTGATACTCCTATGAGTACTACCCTGAAACTCTAAAAAAACTCTAATGGTAAAAATGTTGACTCAAAACTTTATCAGAGTATGATTGGTAGTTTGTTATATTTAACTGCTAGTAGACCTGATATTTCTCTAAGTGTTGGTATTTGCAAAAGATATCAATCTAATCCAAAAGAATCTCACTTGATTGTTGTCAAGCGAATTATTAGATATGTCGCAAGTACTATAAATCTCGGTCTCTGGTATCCTCATGAGACTAGTGTCCAATTAGCTGGGTACTCGGATGCTGACTGTGCTAGTAATCTAGATGATAGAAAATCAACCAATGGTGGTTGTTTTTACATTGGAAATTGTCTAGTTTCCTGGTTTAGTAAGAAACAAAATTCTATATCACTATCAACAGCTGAAGCTGAGTATATCGCAACTGGTAATGCATGTACGCAGCTAGTTTGGATGCAACGAATGCTAAGTGATTATGGAATTAAACAGGATTCTATGTTATTACATTGTGATAATTCCAGTGCGATACATATTTCAAAAAATCCTATTCAGCATTCTCGTACTAAGCACATTGACATTAGATTTCATTATATAAGGGAATTAGTAGAAGAAAAAGTTATATCTCTAGAATATATTCCTACCGAAGATCAGCGAGCTGACATTTTCACAAAACCTCTCGATAAAAGCAGGTTCAAAAAGATGAAATTTGATCTTGGCATGTGCATTTTGAAATGATTATTTATGCCTACTTGTATCATAGTGTATATATTTGTTAAATTGAATTCCAATTTTTGAATAATTTGCAAGAAATATGAATTTTTGGACATTCTTCGACCAGTCGTGAGTATACTCGACTAGTCAACCTTCGACCGGTCGTAGATATCCACGACCAGTCGTAGATCTCGAAAATCACTTAAAATTTGGGGATTTTTGCTTTCTTCCTCATTTCGTTTTTCCTCTCTAAGGAGCCGAGCTTCGACTTGTCGAACCCATCTTTCATGTTCTTCAAGGTTAGTGTTCCAAATCACGTTTTTCTTGCAGATTTGTGTCTAGATTGTTTACTTTTCAAGCTTTAAGCTTTGTATTTTGGATTTCATTGAGATTTGGGGTTTGGATTTTGAAAAATCTGTTTTGTGTAAACCCACTTCTCAATCCTTTGCAACTTCTTAATTCCTTGATATCCTTGTTGCAAATGGCTTCTAGAGGTGGAAAAACTACTTCCCGTGGTCCTTCTTCTTCCTTCAGATCGACCATTATCACTAAGCGTCATCTTCTTGTTCCCAATGATGATCCATCTTATGTTAGGGACATTAGATTACGTAATGTTATTGTTGAACATCCTATTGATGTTAATCATATTGCACCTTTTGACATCCTTCCTATGCTTGAAGCTGTAGGTTGGGTTAACTTATTACATTGGGGTGGGCCTGCATACCGGTCCATTGTCCAATCCATGTTTACATGTATTAGTGCTTTTTCACAGGATAATTTAACTTTTAAAATATCTACTAGAGAAGGGCCTTTTGACATTGATCGTCATTTAATTTCAGCCCTTATGGACATTCCTGTGAATGACGAGGGTATTCCTATCCATAACTGATAAACCCTCAATGTCTGAGAAACGCATGCTCACTAGAGAGTTGTGCAACATGGATGTTCAATGGACACAAAAAGGGAATGCACTTCCTGCAAGGTATTTGTTACCCAAGTACAGAATTCTCCACAACATCTTTGTGTTTAATCTATATCCTCGTTCGGGTAATAAAACTGACTTGACTTCGTTTATGGTTTGTGTTATCCATGCTATCTCCAAAGGTACTCAAATTTGTTTACCATCCTTAATCTGTCATTTCATTCTTCAGTTTAGACTCCATCCTGGTCATAGTGACATTCCTTTTGCCTATTTAATGACTGTATTGGCTACACATATGTTAGTCGATATGCCGGTTGATGAGGCACCAATCCATCATTTGATCTTCAACAATACTAATATCAATAAGATGAAGCTAGATCTACTTCCTGAACAAGGTGGTGGTGGTGGTGGTGGTCATGAAGAAGCTGGTGATGACATTAATATGGATGACATTTTTGAGGAACTAGATTCTGACTCAACAAATGATCCAGATTTTGAACCATCTGATGTTGATGCTCGTTTAAGTGCATTAGAGGACAAAGTTGAGAATATCAATGTAAAGATGGAAAACATGTCTGTTGCTCATGATTTACAATTCAAGTACATGCGCAAATATCTTAGGCGATTGAACAAAGGCATGCACCAACTTGATCCCTTTATTCCTGCTCCGTCATCTGGTTCTAGTTCTGATTAGTTTATATGAGACTTCTGGTCTGTAATAACTTTTTAACTTAGCACTTGGTTGACTGATTTTGAGTTGGATACTATCTTTGTTTTATGCTGGATATTTATTCTATGTGAAGCTATGCTGAGTATTTCTATCTCTGTTTTTACTATAATCTCATAACTCCTCATGTTTACTCTCATATATCCCTTTATTTAGTTCTCCTTTATTGTTGTTTCCTTTGTCATATTGTGACAAAAAGGGGGAGAATGGTTTGTTCTTAACGATGTGATTGTGAGAGGAGTAGCATTGGTTACGTTACTCAGGGGGAGTATGTTTGAACTAGTTGAATGAACTGGTTGAGTGTTGAATATTGAATATTGATTTGCAGGTAAGCCAGTTGATATTAACTGGTTCATGATTCTTTAACCAGTTGTTTTACTTTATGTTTATCCTGGTTATGTGTTTTGTCACTAATTTGACAAAGGGGGAGATTGTAAATGCTATAATTTATATCCCTGTTTGTTGTCAAATTTGTGGTGCCAAAATCACTGTTATATAACTTGCATAAGTGAAGCTCTCTCAAAGATCAACATTCATGAACAAGCAAAGCTCACAACAAGTAAAGCTCACAAGTACAAAGATCAACCTTGACTGCAAGAACTATTCACAAGACATGACTCAAGCTGCAAGACTTCAAGAAGAGTACAAGGCAGTTCATAAAGAACTCAAGACACTTTCAAGATTGAGCTACATCAAGGTTTTAAGATTGAACTACATCAAGACTTCAAGACTCATACTTCAAGGTCACTAGTTCCTAATGTTTCAATGTCCTTCCTTCATGGTTAAGGTTTGACTGACCTTAGGTTGACCTTATAAGTAGGTCACTTTGGATACATAAATCGAATGTTTATTTTACATAAGTTTGGTCTGTTCTTCAACTAGTCCTAGGTCTTCTTCGAGTAGTCCTAGAGTTGTTTCGACCAGTCTAAGAAATTCCTCGATCAGTCGTAAGTTTGTTACAAAAATTGGATAATTTCTGTTAGGCTTCGACTAGTCCAGGAATCTGTTCGACCAGTCGAAGGAATAATGTCGACTGCATCTTCGACCAGTCGAAAGTCTTCGACTCAAAGTCCAGCGATGAATTTTAAGTTCTTCGATCAATCGAAGGAGATCTTCGACCAGTCGAAGGTGACCTACAACCAGTCGAAGGAGTCCTTCTGTAACATCCCGGATTTTTGCCAACCTGGGATTAGACGTCCTTAGGCAATGGGTCGATCCTAAGACCTTACCAACTTGTCAAAACTAAATCCCACAGTCTAAAATCGCTCCTTAACCCATTTCCTTCACAAATCCCACCCTTCACTACCTTGTGCTTTCAATTTTCAAAGCACTTTCGCCCTAGACACTATTCTTAAACTAGCTAAGTAGTAAAACTTGGATCACTTTATATACAAACTACAAAGGCCCAGGTACCACCTCAGACAGAAATCATATAGGACTAAATCTTTTAGAAATTAGGCGAGAATTAGCTAGTGTTAAACTAGAGTACCTGTGAAATTTGCACCAATCGCTTTAATGTGATCTGCAAGACCCAAAACTTGTAGAATCATTGACTCTAGGGTACCCTATAATCTAGGATCAATCTCATTACCCGGTTGCTCTCGGGAGCATCTTGAAACTTCGTATTAGGTCTAGACCGCACATCGGAAGTCCGATTAACACGAAGTTAAGGAACTAGGACCGCCTCACTGGGCTTGACAATCATCTCAAAAATCAGGTCCAGCCGATGTCCCACGGCCATTCGTTTGGATCCGGAGCGAGGGAGTGTGAAAAACACTATTCCCTTTACAAAATAAATATCTGGAATAGTGATCTGGCACCATTCGCTTGCGCATCAGTATTAAGCAACCAGACCGTCAGAATCAGACTAAATTACACCCTCGGATTAAGAAAAATTTCAGGAACATTTACATGTACTTGGAATTTCGGATCGTGGCCCACTGACCGTTGAACTGAAAGTGGTCCGTCACGTGCGATCTGGGAATCCGATCAAGTCGAAAACGTAATCCCACATAGATCCATGTGTGGTGAGCTTAAGTCTGACGTTTGACTCAAGGAGGGCCACCGGAACCTCTCTTTTGAGCTGGAAAAGTGACGAAATACCTATATTAGCAGTAACCTTGAACAGGAGTCTATTTCGGTGAGTTTTGAGACTATATAAGGGCCTTAAACCCTCTCTCATGGCAGCCATACGAATTTGGGATTTGAGAGAGGGAAAAGAGAGAGAAAGTGTGGGAGATGTGGGAGAATCTCCCTGCCGTCCTTCCCTGTTGCTATCCATGCTCCACCGCATCGTTCTCATCGCTTTTCCGGCGATTCCAGCCCCGTTTCTACGTAAGAAACCCTAACCCTAATCTGTTTTGGGGTTTAGACTTTTGTAGGTTGTGAAATAGCTAACCTATTTCGTTCTCTAGGTTGCCAAACTGCCGAATACGGAAGCTTAGCAAACCTATCGTTTTCGTTGTGATTCTACGACAAAAGGTGCGGACTTTAGGTGTATAGGTTAGGGTTTTCAATGCTTTCAATGTCAAATAATGATAGATTCATGATCTGCATGCAATTGCACATGTACAAAGTGCTTTCCGTTTCCTGTTTCGATTAACGTTGTAGAATATGGAATTTCACATACTCTAGGTATACGTAGAAATACCGTATACGTATTTTTTTTGGAGAAATGTTTGACATGTTTATTTAATGTATGATTATACTATATATGGATAAAATACTAGTTTGGCGAAAGGAATCGCCTTAATACATGTTCACTTGTAAATGCTACGTATGTTGAAATTGTGTATTCTAGAAATACCGTATATGTGTAAGTTTTGGAAATGTAATTGTCATGATTATTTGTTGTATGATTATGGTATACATGGATAAAATACTCGTTTGGCTAAAGGATAACCCTAATACATGATTTACTAACATACACCATGTATGTTGTAATAGTGTATTCTAAGTGTTTGTGGAAATGGCTGAATGAATATAGAATTCTCATTCGTGCTCGCTATGACTAATTGTCATGGATTCATGATTGATGTATTGGCGATACCCCCTTTGACGAAAGGATTTGCCCTAAGTCACGCCACGACCAATATACACTATATATGCTAAAATGTGTGGCCCAAGTGTTTGTAGAAATGACTGAATGAATATGGAACTTAGATTCCTGCTTGCCATGACTATCCGTCGAGGGTGTACGCGTGTTATAATTGGGGCAACTCCCTAGTGAAAGGATTTGGCCTAATGCCTATGTGATCGACATATGA